>CM054057.1:763846539-763974791 GCA_028641055.1 Alopecurus myosuroides
ACATCTAAAACTTTCCAATAGGGTAGCTCCCAAAATATAGATTTCTTCTTCCACATGGGTGCCCGCTTATCAGGGCCGTACGGAACTGGTTGGCTGCCAGCAGCCTTACCAAAGATTACTTCTAGGTCCTTGACCATATCGAATATATCATTACCACTACGGAGCTCAGGCTTCTTTCGGTTATCTGCCTCACCTCTGAAATGCTTCCCTCCTTTTTTCCTTAAGGGATGCTTGATCGGAAGAAATCTACGATGCCCCAGGTATACAACCTTTTTACATTTATCCAAAAAAACACTGTCAGTCTTATCTAAACAGTGTGTGCATGCATTGTATCCCTTGTTTGTATGACCGGAAATGTTACTAAGAGCTGGCCAATCATTGATGGTCACGAAAAGCAACGCCCGTAGGTCAAATGGCTTTTGTTCGTTCTCAACCCACACACGTACACATGGTTTGCCCCACAGTTCTAAGAGTTCTTCCACTAATGGCCTTAGATACACATCAATGTCGTTGCCAGGTTGCCTCGGGCCTTGGATGAGAACTGGCATCATAATGAACTTGCGCTTCATGCACAACCAAGGAGGAAGGTTGTACATACATAGAGTTACAGGCCAAGTGCTATGACTGGAGCTCTGCTCCCCAAAAGGATTAAAGCCATCTGTACTTAGACCAAACCATAAGTTTCTCGCCTCTCCTGCAAAGTCTGGAAAGTCTTTCTCGATCTTTCTCCACTGCGATCCATCGGCGGGGTGCCTCAACTTTCCATCTTTCTTACGGTCTTCTTTGTGCCATCGCAACAACCTAGCATGCTCTTTGTTTCTAAACAGACGTTTCAGCCGTGGTATTATAGGAGCATACCACATCACCTTAGCAGGAACCCTCTTACGGGGGGGCTCGCCGTCAACATCACCAGGATCATCTGCTCTGATCTTATACCGCAGTGCAGTGCATATCGGACATTCATCCAAATTCTCGTACTTCTCACCGCGGAAGAGAATGCAGTCATTAATGCATGCATGTATCTTCTGCACATCTAATCCTAGAGGGCAGAGAGCTTTCTTTGCTTCGTACGTACTCTCAGGCAATTCGTTATCCTTTGGAAGTTTTGGCTTCATTAGTTGAAGTAAACTCTCAAATGCCTTGTCAGTCACACTGTTTTGTGCCTTCCATTTCAGCAACTCCAGTGTGGTGCCGAGCTTTGTGCTACCATCTTCGCAATTTGGGTATAACAATTTTTTGTGATCCTGTAACATGTTGTCCAGCTTCAACCTCTCCAATTTATTTTCACAGTCTTCCCTTGCATCAGCAATAACTCGGCCAAGATCATCATCGGGCTCTTCTGATGCCTGTTCATGATCACCTCCTTCTTCTGCATTCTCTTCCATTGCAGTATCGTCGTATTCAGGGAACAAAGGATCTTCTTCTTCTTCTTCATCGTCTTCCATCACAACCCCTCTTTCTCCATGCTTGGTCCAGCAATTATAGCTGGGCATGAAACCTCTCCGAAGTAGATGGCCGTGAAGGATTCTTTCGGAAGAATGTTCTCTGACGTTCCGACAATCAACACATGGGCAACACATGAAGCCATTATCTTTGTTCGCCTGAGCTACAGCAAGAAATGCATTCAAGCCTGCCATATACTCGGAGGTGCGTCGGTCACCGTACATCCATCGCTGCCGTGCATCCATCTGCATCATATAATTAAGTTTATCAAAATACATATTAATACAGAGATGACCACAGTACATCGACAAATAATACTTTTTTATGTATCAGTTACAGATGAAAAGGATAATTTGTTAACCTCGGTCGAAGATACCATTTTCAGTGAGCTTGTGTGCGTCTCGGGAATTTCGTCGAACACCTCGTGTGCATAGTAAAAAAAACACACTATAACAACACACTCTCTCACACCTCCAAGGAAAAAAAAAGATGGAAGGAGGGGGGGGGGCTGGGGCAGTATATATAGGGGAAGGGGGCATTGGTCCCGGTTCGTGGACTGAACCGGGACAACAGGTCATGCGCGTGCCACGTGGCCTGTGGCTAGGCATTGGTCCCGGTCCGTGGCACGAGCCGGGACCGATATGCCCCCACGAACCCGGACCAATGCGCCCAGGCAATTCCTGTTGCCCCGGGCGCACGAACCGGGACCAATGCAGGGCATTTGTCCCGGATTTGGTTGCAACCGGGACAGCTGCCCCCCGGCCCCCTGGACGAGAGGGGTTGTTTCCACTAGTGTTACGCACTGCTAGCTGCACTGTAAGAGTAAATCGTCCCAACTCTTCCACCACCTGCCAACCGAGCTAGCGCACGCTCGTCGTTCTTGCTGAACCTCAAACCCTGACTACCACATGCCAGCGAGGGAGAGCAATAGAGGAGACCGTATTAGCATCTCTGCCTCTTCCACGAAACTATTTCCAAATCTGACTCCTCGGTTCGGCGACAATGAGAATGGAGTCGACGTTATGCAGTTCGGCACCATAGTAGTTTGGCACTAAGGATAGACGACATAGATCGGCACCAGTGCCAACTCCGTCTCCTATGTTTATTTGTGGCCAATAGCTCCTATGCGACGTCTTTCATGGGTATTGGAAGGAAAACGACGTATTTGGCCCGAATATCTCTCATGCGTCGTTTCTTTCCGCACAAATAGTTAAGGAACGACCTGCCCCTCTTTAGCGCTTAAACCTAAGACACAAGTGAACACTTCTTGTTAGAGTTTTGGATCATGTAAGCCAAGGTCGTCCGTTTTCTTAGCGGGACCCACCACTTGTCCACACAAGTGCTGGACCCACCACTCATCCATATCCCAACGCATGACACACACATTATCGTCGTAGTGCGGGACCCACGCCTTATCGAGCTCAGCATTTTCCATGCAAAAGATGGACCCCGCGCACATGCCTGGCAGTGTCTTCTTCTTCCTCGGTTCCGCCGGTTAAGCTCCGCATCGCCGGCGTGCGAGAGTAGACTCCGTTGTGGGACAGAGTCGTTCATACGATGGGAAGGCATAACTGAAGGCGATTGAAGAAGATACACAAGCAGATCAACCTCTAAAACGTGAAATTTAGCTTCGCCCAAAAGTTCAGCGGCGACAAAGTTCAGAGAAGCAACCATTTTCATCATTCTTGAGACAGTTGATCATACATCAATGGAGCATATAGAGAGTTGATCATACAGACCCTACCTAGAACAACCCTAGATCTATGCAAAATGGCTCTAGAGACATGTCCCCTGGGCCGTCATTGCCGGTGGCGCCGATGTATTCAATATTACTTGGACTTGTTGATGATCCATTGATGCCATGATGGCTGGTGAAACTCGCGGAGGAGGCGAGCTTCCAGCTTCCACTCCCTCCTCTTGGCCTCCCACGCCATCTCTGCGCGGAGGCCGTGCTCCAGCTGATCGGCGTTGAAGGCCTCCAGAGCCGCACTTTCGATGCTCTGCTTCTTCGCCCGTCGCTCCTCAAAGCGGTTGGGCTTTGCGATTCCAATCGAGAGAAGATCATCTAGATTATTAACGCCGGACAAGTCATCGTCAAACAACTGTGTGCCGATTTCTTACTCCTCTAGATCCGGTAGCAATGGTGGATACCACGCACGGACTGCACCACGTGACCCGCCAGCCTCGCTGTCATTGGTACGGCTTCCAATCAAGGGGAGTGACTGAAGACCGCGATTGCGGGACTGCTCGGAGCGCATCTTGTTGTTGGGGATTGTGTGGGGATTGGGGCAGAGATGTCGATTCCCTCTTTGTCGGGCCGGGCCCGGAAGTGGCGTGACAAATGGGCCTTAGGTTGATTTCTCTCTCTGCCTCTGCTAAAATAGTCACACGAGGTGGAGTGCAAGTTTAGTCCCACATTGCTAGTTTGAGATGAGTACGACCAACTTATAAACCCAAAAGTGGAGTGACTATCAGCTACCCTCGCGTAAGCCATTCAGTTAGAGATAATCGAGCGGCAACATGCTTATATGATTAAAAAATGACTCATTTAAAAATATAATCAGCCGTGGCATGACAGGTCCAGTGGGACCTCACAGATGTTTATGTCTGCTGAATTAGTCACAGGAGGTTGATGTTTAGACCCACCTCGCTAGTTTGAACTGCATACGACCAAATTATAAGCCTGAAAGTGAAGCAAGAATAAGTATCCAAACCTCAACTCCACATCAGACGAGTCTATACCTGAGACTTTGTTTTAGACGGTTGTCAATAAAAGAATTGAGTGACTTTATTTTATATTTGTAGACGGTTGTCAATAGAAAAATTGAGTGTTTAGTCCCACAACGATTGTTCAAAGTGGGTACGACCGACATATAAACCCGAGAGTGACTTGTAACAATAATAGATTCACCAACGACAACTTCTTCACCAATTTAAGGTTAGGAAAAATTCGTAGTTGGGGAATAAATCATTGTTAATAGTTTATTTGTTATTTTTAATGTGTAAATAATTTTTTTAAAATAGAAATAAATTAGATTGTTATTATTAATAAGGGAGTTTGGAATTATTTCATCATTAAATTAATAATGGAGTTTGACGCTCGCGATTACCCGCAATTTGATAAAAAAAATGCTGAGAGACGACATAAAAATATGTGTAGAGACTAAGTAAGATCAAAATATCAAAATAATAATATACTAACATGATTCATTACATCCAGGGGCATATATATACCCCTATATATAGGGACCAACCGATCGACAGTTACATATATAGATATTATTATAAAAAAAATACACGATGCCCTACTTTACATATATGTGCCACCATAAATTACATGTAGAGAGAGGGGCGCCCTAGAGGTAGCGCGCTATGGTGGACAGCAGAAATCTGTTTCCTGCGCAGAAATCCAAAAATAACTCTAACTCTCGTCAGAAACTTTACTTGGCACAACTAAAACATGAAAATAAAGATACAAAGGAGTTTATACGTAATTATACAAACCCTTGATTCAAAGAAAACAGAGAAAAACAAAGCAAAAATAAAACCATGGGTTATCTCCCAGAAAGTGCTTTTCTTTAACGTCTTTTAGCTAGGCGCATAAAAGTGCAATAAAGTGTTTTAAGGGTGGAGAAGTATTCAAATCAAGATTTGGTTATTCCTGAATAATGCATTGTATCTTATCTAAGTGAGTATCAGAAGGTCCTCTCTTCAAAATCTTAGGCTTACTATTCTCATCAAATAAATTCTCGAGAACACTCCAATCAAAATTCTTTTCTTGGGCTTCATGCAGTGCTATCAATTTAAAGGCTATTGATATTTTATCCTCCTTTTCATTATTAGATTCAGTTTTTTCAAGAGCACCAACAATATCTACACATGAGCCTATCATATTGAAACGATCAAGGACTTTTGTAGCTTCTATAGCAACATCTCCAAATTCTTTAAGCATGGTTTCTAAGACAATTTTCCTTTTCTCAACATCTTCAGTGTTATTCAAGTTGAGGAACGTATGCTTTAATATGGGATGAAGGTTAACAAACCTAGATTCTAACATGTGAACTAAAGAAGTTGCAGCAGTCTCATAATTTGGAGCAAGTTCTACTAGGGATTTTTCCTCAAAATTATCATTCTTACTAACATGATCAAAGAATTATTTAATGGTATCCTTTCCAAGTATAGAACAACTTCCTACTGGCAGATATTTCAGGGGAAACTTAGGGAACAACAGGATGAAAAATAACAACGAGGTAACAAAAGTAACAACTAGAATAAGAAATAATTTTTTGTGTTTTTGATGAAGAGAAGAAAACAAGACAAAATAAAATAAATTAAGCAAAACAAAAACAAAGAGAAGAGATTGGAAGTGAAAGACTCCCCTTGTAAAAATTATCTTCCTCCCCGGCAACGGCGCCAGAAAAGTGCTTGATGCGTGTGAACACACGATCGTTAGGAGACCCCAACAGGAAGGTATGAAGACTGCAACAGCAAGTTTCCCTCAGAAAGAAACTAATGTTGAATCGACCAGTAGGAGGAAGGAGTAACTTCAGAATGTTGATGCAGCTGAGATGGCAATATGCACTACCGGTTCAGCAACAACGTGGAACCTACACAGCACAATCAACTCACTTTGCCCCAATGAAGAAGTGAGGTTGTCAATCTCACCGGTTTTGCTGAACACAAAGAGGTTAAACGTATGGTGTGGAAAACAGTAGGAGAACAGTATGAAAGCAGTAGTAATAGTAGGAAAGCAGTGTGTATTATTAGTATGAGAAAAAGGACCGGGGTCCACAGTTCACTAGTGGTGCCACTCCGTGAAAGATAAATAACATGTGTGGTGAAAAGGAGGCATGAACCCACCAATGGCAACAACACATCCTCCATATTTCATGTTTCTGTCACTAGAGCACAGATGCAAAGGAGGCATGAACCCATTATCGAGCATCAATACTGCCTCTTGGAGTTACTAGCATCTACTTGGCCAGAGCATCTACTAATAACGGAGAGCATGCAAGATCACAAATAACATAAGCATGAAGATAACATGAAAGATTGATAATCAGAAGACATAGCATTCAACATTCATCAGATCACAACAAATACAACATGTAGCATTACATAAAAAAGCTCTCGATGATTTGAGGCAGCTCACGAGGTCTAAACATGAGGTACAAAGTGGAGAGAAAAACCATCTAGATACTGCTATGGACCCATAGTCCAGGGATGAACTACTCACGCATCACTTCGAAGGAGGGCATGGTGGTGTAGACCCCTCCGGTGATGAATTCCAATCCCAGCAAGTTGCCGGGGAGAGCTCCAGAACCCTCCCGATCTCAGTATGATGATGACGGCGGACTCGGGTGTTTCCCGGGACGAAGTGGTATATCTTTAGGGTGAATATGTAGGGGGCTATAAATAGGCAAAAGGGCAAAGGCGGTGGAGGCCTGCGGGCCCCACACCACCCCATGGCGTGGCCAGGGGAACGCCTCCCTATGGTGTGGGGACCCTATGGCCCCCCTCCGGGCCTCTTCGGGACTCCTTGGAACCTTCATGAATTCTAAGACTTTCGCGCTTCGAATCTTCCAATTTCGAGAATATTTCCAGAACAACTTTCCTGAAACTAAAAATAGAAGAAAACGGGGAACTGATTCTATGGCATCTTGTCAATAGGTTAGTCCGGAAAATCGATAAAAATAAAATAAAGTGTATAGCAGACATGTAGGAAACAACATGAAAGCAACATGGAACGTCAGAAATTAAGGATACGTTTATGATGTATCACCCCCTGGCCGCGCCTAGGGGTGGTGTTGGCCCCTCGGGCGTCCACCGCCATCGCCCTTTCGCCTATATAATCCCCCCGATATCTGAACCCTAAGGATATACAACTTTTTCCCGAGAAACACCCGAGGCCGCCGTCATCGTCATCCCGAGATCGGGAGGGTTCTGGAGCTCTCCCCGGCACCCTGCCGGGAGGGAAATTCATCATCGGAGGGGTCTACACCACCATGACCTCCTCCGAAGTGATGCGTTAGTAGTTCATCCCTGGACTACGGGTCCATAGCAGTAGCTAGATGGTTGTCTTCTCCACTTTATGCCTCATGTTTAGATCTCGTGAGCTGCCCTACATGATCAAGATCATCTTTATGTGATGCTACATGTTGTGTTTGCTGGGATCCGATGAATGTTGAATGCTATGTCTTCTGAATATCAATCTATCATGTTATCTTCATGCATATGTTACTTATGATCTTGCATGCTCTCCATTATTAGTAGATGCTTTGGCCAAGTAAATGCTAGTAACTCCAAGAAGGAGTATTTAACTATTTATGCTCGATAGTGGTTTCATGCCTCCCTTGCATCTGTACTCGAGTGACATAAACGTGACGGATGGAGGATGTGCAGATGTCATTAGGGAGAAAACAATGGTGTTTACTTAGTTTACATTATTTACATTACACACTTTGCTTACTGCGATTATTTGTTGCTTGCAACTTAATACCCAACGTTTGTTCGGATGATATTCGGAGGGTGGATTATTAGTCATAGATGAAGTTGGATGACGGTTTATGTATCTTGTTGTAATGCCCGCATGAATCGCATAGTAATCTTTATGTCTTGCATATGCACTATGGTGCAACCTTCATTTATGTCAATTGCCCAACTGTAATTTGTTCACCACGCATGTTATTTCTCTTCTACGGAGAGACACCACTAGTGAACTGTGGAACCCGGTCCATTTTCTCATTCTGGTAATACATGTTTTGACACTGCTTATACTATTTTCACACTGCTGCTACCATTTTTATACTATTCTCATACTGTTTTCCACACCATACGTTTAACCTCTTTGTGTTCAGCAAAATCGGTGAGATTGACAACCTCACTGCTTTGTTGGTGCATAGTGATTTGATTGTGTTGTGTAGGTTCCACGTTGCTGCTAAACCGGTAGTGCGCCCTGCCATCTCAGCTGCATCAACCTTCTGAAGTTACTCCTTCCTGCTACTGGTCGATTCAAACTTGCTAGTGTGCTGTTCATACTTTCCTCTTGTGGTCTCCCAACGAACTTGTGTTACACGCGTATCAACAAGCTGATCCGCCATCTCCGGTTTTGTTTAATATCATGGAGGACTGGTTTGATGTACTTACTATGGGACGGATCGACTTTGCCATGTGCCAAAGAGACACAACAAAGGCTGCAAAACACACGGCAACGCCTTCGCCGTGTGCCGCACACAGACAAGAAAAACACGGGAAAGAGGGATGTTGTCATAAAAATATCCCCGTTCTCGCTCATCATGGCGAGAACATAGCACGTGTTGGGGCCGGTTATGGATCGTCAAGGAAGGCAGAGGCACTAGCAGCCAGGAGGCGACAACGCATGAGGGAGCCTCGCGTAGAAGAACATGCTACTCTTAGATGTCATCAAAATCTCCGCGTCGCTCGCCGAGGAAGGAAGAAGCGCTAGAGGTGAGGGGGTGGCGACACGTGAGGGGACGTTAGGTGGATGGCAGTGGCCGAGAAGGAGCCCAATGCGTAGACGAAACGAGCTCCATGGTTGCAGCGGCGCAAGGAGAACACAACGGCGGCTCACGTCGAGCGAGATCCATGGAGACAACGATTAGAGGAGAACATGTCAGTGGCGCTGCTATTCCTCACGGTCGTGGTAGTACGGGTACAGGTCCCCACTCTGCATCCGCATGTCTTATCGACGCCGCTAGACAGAGCAGCGCGCCCCGTCACCACGATCCAGCTGCACGTCATGTCACCACCGCGGGACCGAGCCGCACGCCCCATCGCTTGCCTGAACCGGAGCAAAGAAGAAATTAGGGTCGGGTTGAGGAGAGAAGGAGAGAGAGAGGAGTAGCGTGATATCGGATGGACGGCTGAGATCCGCTACCACGTCAGCGATCGAGGAAATGTCATCCCATTGGTCGATATTTGCCACGTGCAAACACATAACAAAGTCCCTCATCTTTACCATATTGACATAGGACAAAGAATTTTTGATATTTTATTTTCATACATTCCTTGATTATATGGGAGTGCCTATTGCATAGAATGGTTCTATTTCCCATTTATCATTGCAGCTAGTACACATAACAGGAATCCATGCCAAGATAGTGTCATATTTGGCAATTAGAAAATGAAAAATGATATTTATGAAAATAATTTGAAAACCCAATTTGACACCATTGTTTCCTCCATCAAGTTGCACCTTTGTGCCCAATATGGGAACTTTATCAGAAAATATTTCATGTGAATGGCCATATGTTGGTCACTTGCGGTCGAAACCTATACATCTGAGAGGTCTCCATGACAAATTATTGTGAAGGAGTTTTTGGGAAAGTTTGTCAAAGCTCAAGTTCGTTATTTATCCTACAAACTTGTACATCTGAGAGGTCTCCATGGAAAATTATTTCTTTTAAGTGTATTTTCAGTTAATTTGACTTTTTTTTAAATGGCCAATAAATGTCGGAATGACTATTCGCTGAAAGGGGTTAAAAATTTCAAAAATATCGACCGTTCCGTGATAGTTCCAAAAATTGTTTACCCTAAAATGATTTATTCAAAAAATCAGAGCAAACTATTGCACACTTGAAGTTAAAATTTGAATTACTTTCGATAGATCAGCGTAAAGTCGCTCAAATAGGGGAAATTAGGTAGAATGAGATAAAATTCATAATACAAGGATATTATTCATAAAATATGGATTAATCTACGTGAAAATTCTATGGCTTCCATTTTGCACCATATTTTTTGTACTTGCTTCACCAAAAAATTCATTTTTGGCACCAAGAAAATGTAAAATGGTACTTCTTAAAATATTTTGATTACCCAATTTGGCAGCATTGTTTCCCCTGCCAAGATGAAACATTTTTCCCCAATCTAGTCACTTTATTATAAACTATGTCGCGGGCATGGCCATATCTTGGTCATTTGTCTTGAAACCTAAACATTTTCACACATGATAGGATTTTTTCAGAATGATTTGTTTTTGGCAGTATATCATTTATCATTTATCCTAGGAACTAGTTGTTACAATAGGTGTCCATGCCAAAGTGTTTCTTTTTTTAATTATGTTTTCAAATTCATTTAGTTTTTTGACAAAATGGCCAAAATGGGAGGCATGACTCTTTATTAAAAGGGGTATAATTTTTGAAAACTATCGACGGGTCTGTGATATAACCACTACAAGTGCACCTTAATTTTTTCCCAAAAGATCGTAAAAAAATATGGCTCACCTGTTGTTCAAATTTGAATTATTTTCGATAAATTGGCATAAAGTCTTTAAATGGGAAAATTTAGGTAACGAGCGAGTAAATTAATTATACATGGAGATTATCCATAAAATACAGGCTAATTTGATTAAATTTTTATGTGTGCCATTTTCCACCATATTTTTTGAATTTCCTTCACAAAAAAATCATTTTAGCTTTGTTTCATAAATTTTTTTGAAAACCAATTTGGCACCATTGTTTTCCATGCCAAGATGCACCATTGTGCCCAATATGGGCACTTTATCACATACTATGTCGCGGCGATGGCCATATCTTGGTCATTTAGCTTGAAACCTATACATTTTCACGCTTGTTAGGCCTTCTTGTAAAGACATTTTTTGTAAAGGTTGTGAAAATTCAAACTTATCATTTATCCTAGCAACTAGAATATATAAGATTATTCCATACCAAATGATTTCATATTTTCAGGATATTTCCACTTCCTTTTTAAAAATGGACAAACTGGCCAAAATGGCTGTTCATTGAAAGGGGTCCACCTTTCCAAAACCGTTGACGACTCTGTGTTATAACAACTACTTGTTTACCTTAAAAGGATTCCATCAACAAATCAGAGCAAACGACGACACATTTATATTTCAAATAAGAAATACTACCCCCGATCACAAAAATGTGTCGCACAAAATGAACGCTCCACATACAATTACGAGCTAGCCCGGCGATACATTTTTCGGACTAAAGGGAGTACTTTTGTTTAATCAGTATATTGTTTTTTAAATGGGCAAAATTAGGTAAAAAGGGATAAATTTTACAATACATGGAGATTATTCATAAAATATGGACTGCTCTATGTGAGAACTTGATGGGTGCCATTTTGCACGATATATTTTATACTTGCTTCAAAAAAGGTCATTTTTGACACTTAGAAAACGTAAAATGGTATTTTTAACAATTATTTTAAAACCCAAGTTGGCACCATTTTTTCCCATTCCAAGATTCACCTTTGTGCCCAATATGGGCACTTTATAATGAACTATGTAGCAATGATGGTATTATCTTGGTCATTTGGCTTGAAACATATACATCTTCATACACGATAGTCCTTTTTTAAAACAATTTTTTTAAAGTTTGTGAACTAAGTTTTATTATTTGCTATCAACTAGAAGATACACGAGGTATCCATGCCAATGATTTATTTTTTTTGTGTATATTTTCACTTTCTTTGACTTTTTTGAAAAAATGGCCAAAATGGCTGGCATGGCTATTCATTGAAAAGGGTTATATTTTTTCAAAACCATTGATGGTTTTGGGATATAAACACTACATGTATACCTTAAAATCAGTTTTGCAAAAATCATGGGAAACTATGACATACTTGTAATTCAAATTTCAATTACTTTCCATAAATCGGTATAAAGTCGTTTAAATAGGTGAAATTTGGTAGAAAGGGAGAAAATTCATAATACTTAAAGGCCATCCATAGAATATAGACTAATATATGTGCAAATTAGATGGGTTCCATTTTGCACCTTATGCTTTTTATTTGCTTCAAAAAAAGTTACTTTAGGCACGTCGAAAAGAGAAAATGATATTTTTTAAAATAACATGAAGTCCCAATTTGGCACCATTGTTTCCGATGCCAACATGCAGCTTTGTGCCCAATATGGGCACTTTATGACAAACTATATTGCGGATATGGCCATATCTCGAGCATTTGGTTTGAAACCTATACATGTTAATACAAGATAGGCCTTCTTGTGAAGTATTTTTTGTAAATTTGGTCAAAACTCAACTTCATCATTTATCCTACCAGCTAGTAGATATAAGAGGAATCCATGCCACAAGATTTCTATTTTTTAATTATCTTTTCACTTTGTTTAACTATTTTAGAAGTTGGCCAAAATGGCCGGAATGGCTATTCATTGAAAAGGGTCATTTTTTTCAAAACCATCAACGGTTATGTGATATGACCACTACGTACTTGCGTAGCTTAAAATGATTTCTCTAAAAAACTAGATAAAACTATGACACGCCTGTATTTAAAATTTGTACTACTTTCGATAAATCGGCATAAAGTCATTTAAATGGGCGAAATTAGGTAGAAAGAGAACAAATTCAAAATACTTCGAGATTATCCACAAAATATGGACTATTCTATGTGAAAATTTTATGGCTTCCGTTTTGCACCATAAGTTTTGTACTTGCTTCATATAAAAGGTCTTTTTTTGGCACTTAGGGAATGTAAAATGGTATTTCTAAAAATTATTTGAAAATCTAATTTGGAAACCATTGTTTCCTATGCCAAGATGCACCTTTGTTCCCAACATGGGCACTTTATAATAAACTATGGTTCGGGGATGGCCATATCTTGGTCAATTGCCTTGAAAGCTATACATGCTCATACATGATAGGCCATTTTGTGAACGGTTCATTCTAAAGTTTGAAAAAACTCAAGTCTATCAGCTATCCTAGAAACTAGTAGATAAAAGAGGTCAACATTCCAAAGGATTTTTTTTAGTATGTTTTACCTTCTGTAAGTTTTTTATTTGGATAGCTAAAATGGCTAGCATGGATATTTATTGAAAGGGATAAAATTTTAAAAACCATCTATGATTTAGTTATATGACCACTAGATGTGCACCTTAAAATAATGTTTGCAAAAAATCATAGAAAACTATCACACACATGTAGTTCAAATTTGAATTAATTTCGATACATCGAAATAAGGTCGTCTAAATGGGCGTAATTAGGTAGAAAGTGAGAAATTCATAATACTTGGAGATTATCCATAAACTACAGACTAATGTGTGTGAAATTTGATGGGTGACATATTGCACCATATTTTGTGTACTTTCTTCACAAAAAAGTCATTTTGAGCACTTAGAAAATAGAAAATGGTATTTTAAATAATAACATGAATACCTAATTTAGCAACATTGTTTCCCATGCCAAGATGCACCTTTGTGCCCAATATGGGCTGTTTATCACAAACTATGACGCGAGGATAGAAATATATTGGTCATTTAATTTGGCTTGAAACCTATACATGTTGGTACATGCTAGGGCTTCTTGTGAAGCAATTTTTTTCTAAAGTTTCTCAGAACTCAAGTTTATCATTTATATTAGAAACTAGTAGATATAAGAGGACCACATGCCAAAGGAGTTATTTTTTATTATTATATTTTAACTTTCCTTCAGTTCTTTAACTATTGGCCAAAACAACTAGCATGGCAATTCACTTAAAAGGGCCAAAGTTTTTAAAACCATCGAAGGTTCTGTGATATGACCACTATTCGTGTACCTTAAAATGATTTTTATATAAAAATCATAGAAAACTATGACACAATTGTAGTTCAAATTTGAATTACTTTTGATAAGTCGGGATAAATTTGTTTAAATGGGCGAAATTAGGTAGGAAAGGAAAAAAATCACAATACTTCCATATTATCTATTAAATATGTATTAATCTATGTGAAAATATTATGGGTGCCATTTTGCACCATATTGTTTGTACTTGCTTCACAAAAAAAGTAATTTTAGGCGCTTAGAAAATATAAATTTTATTTTCAAAAATAATTTGAAAACCCAATTTGGCACGATAATTTCCCATGCCAGATGCAGCTTTGTGCCCAATATTGGCACATTATTATAAACTATTTCACCGGGATGGGCATATCTTTGTCAATTTGCTCGAAACATATATAGGTTTATACATGATAGTCCTTTTAGTGAAGGAATTATATGGATTTTTTTCCAAAATTCAAGTTTATTATTTATCTTGTAAACTAGAAGACACAAATTTTAGTCTATTTCCACTTTATTTGCTTTTTTGAAAAAATGGCCAAAATAAGAGGCCTGGTTATTCATTTAATGGGGTCAAATTTGCAAAAACCATTCACGGCTCTGTGATATAACCACTACATGTGTACCTTAAATTAATTTTTGCAAAAAAATCATACCAAACTATGACACAGTCGTAGTTCATATTTGAATTACTTTTGATAAATCGGCATAAACATGTTAAAATTGGAAAAATATTGTAGCTAGGGATAAAATTCACAATACTTTGAGATTATCCATAAAATATTGACTATTTTGCGTGAAAATTTGATTGGTTTTATGTCTCACCATTTTTTCTACTTTCTTCACAAAAAAGTCATTTTTGGCACTTAGAAAATAGAAAATGGTATTACAAAAAATAATGTCAAAACTCAATTTGGCAACATTGTTTCGCGTCAAGATGCACCTTTATGATAAATAAAATTATAAAGTATTATAAGTTAAAGATAAAGTAAAATTTATTTTTAAAAATGAACATTGGTCTTTACCGTGTGCAACACATGTTAAGAACAAATCTTTGTCGTGTGTTAACAGCACAAAGAGCTGCCTGTTTTCCCTACCGTCAGGGCACACACATGCTTACTGCATTTATGTGCGCCCCTCTTTTCCATGTGCCCATGTTTGTCTTGTTTTTCCCGTTTTCTCCTTGTGTGTTTATGTTCCCGTGTGCACACGAAAAAGACTGATTTTCCCTATGCCCTATATCTGGTACACGAAAAAATGTTGCGCTCCCGTAGTTTCTTGTTGCCAAAGCAAAGAAAGGTGGCCAATGAAGTGTTATAGTTCCTCACCTTGTCGAGGGAAGGGATATCATTACTACAATATGTAGGTAGTACAATTTTTTCAACAACATTATCTCTCTAAGGTGGTGAATTCTAAGCTTATCCTCTTTTATTTTAGCAATTCTTGTGTCTTGGGATGAACTTCCATAAGAGAGAAATTTAGTGTTTTTCAGCGCAGAGGAAGTGCAGAATGACTACATTCATATCTTTGTATGCGACGTTGGGTCCATTCATTTTAAATATATAATTATCCCTATTATTCATCCTAACTTTTAAATAAGGGATCTAAAAAATTTGTGGACCGCATCAAACTTGAATTGGGATCTTGAGTGATAAGATTCCCTAATACGGGGATCGTCCTATACTAATAAATTTGATTCTCACAAGCTTTCCAATGTTCTTTTATTTATTTGAAATATTGATGTCTACGCATGCTTCTATTCTTGTAGACAGTGTTGGGACTACAAGTGCAGAGGTTTGTAGAACAACATCAAGTTTCCCTTAACTGGATCACCCAAGGTTTATTGAACTCAGGGAGGTAGAGGTCAAAGATATCCCTCTCAAGCAACTCTGCAATCAAGATACAAGAAGTCTCTTGTGTCCCCAACACACCCAGTATACTTTTCAGGTATATAGGCGCACTAGTTCGGTGAAGAGAGAGTAAAATGCAAGTAATATGGATGATAACAAGTGATAATAGCAATCTGAAATAAAAATGGAAGCAAGCAAACATGTAGCAGAACAGGCGGAAAACGATGTTTCAATGCTTCGAAATAAGGCCTAGGGATCCTACTTTCACTAGTGGACACTCTCAACAATGAAAACATAATTGAATGCACAAATATCATTTCTTCACTATGCTATTCCGAACCATTCTCCGGTCGAATAACAAACACCAATCATTGCGTAGGGCTGTAACAACACTCCTCAGAGTAAGCACTTTCCCAACCAAGTAACCCCCATGCTATCACCATGGGACCCAGAGGGTTCCGCGCAAACACCAAAATTTCATAGTGTTATCCAACACAAAATATAAATATAATGCTAAACCACACGGCGCACACACTGTCACCTTTACACCATGATCAAAGTGTTTACGGAGATCTCATAACAAAATCCACTTGAGTAAATTAATAGATGAAGAGTAATATATATGAATTCAACTAGATTACAAAGATCACGATCACATATAGGTCACACCATGGGAGAGAGAGATGAACCACACAGCTACCGGTAGAGCCCTCAGCCCCGGGGGAGAACTACTCCCTCCTCATCATAGGAGACAACAACGGCGATGGAGATGGTGGTGGGGTCGATGGAGATGGCTTCCGGGGGCACTTCCCTGTCCCGGCAGGGTGCCAGAACTGAGATCTGTCCCCCGAAACTTGTCGGCGGTGGTGTAGCTACGGATGTATTTTGTGGAAAAGGTCAATTCCCCTAGGGTTTATGCCTCAGGGAGTATATATGGGCGAAAGGCGATGCAGGGGGGTGGCCAGGGGGCCCACACCCCTAGGTGGCGCGGCCAGGGGGGCCCGCGCCACCCCATGGTTTGGCCACCCTGTGGCTCCCCTCACTAGTAGGAAAACGCTTACCAGTGACGAAAAAAACAGGCTACCGCTGGCGAACAAGTGTTCGCCAGCAGTACACCGCCAGTGGTAAGGGGTTACCGCTGGCGAACAAGCCTGTTCGCCAGCGCTATCAAGTTACCGCTGGCGAACACCAGTCTTGTTCGCCAGCGGTAAGTCTGAAATTTTGAAATTTCGTAAATAAATTTTTTTGCATTATTTTTTTCCAAATTTTCAAAACATTTGAATTTGGGGAACCTCTAACCACGCTGTAGAATTTTTTCTTTTTTTTTCTTTTTTTTCAACTTTGAATGCCCACTTCCCGCTCGGTCACCCATCCTCCCACTACTCTAGCCCGAGCACGCTTAAGTTCTTAGTTCCATCCCACTACTCTACCTATGACTCCCTCATTCTTTCTTGTTAGTATACTACTATCAAACCTCTTAACTATTGCACCATATCTACAAATCCGTAATTCCAAATTCGACAAATGATATGTCTAAATTGATCAGAAGAATATGAGGAATCCAAATATGACATCCTTATTATCTTTTCTCGAAAAAAAAACATTTTTTATTCTTTTTTGAATTTTGAATTTATTTAATTAAATTGATTATGTAGAAAAATTTAGTCTGTCTCAAATAACTTTTTTCCTTTTGGAATTTGACGATTCTGAAAAAACCTCATAGGCCGAAGCAAGAATAAGTATCCAAACCTCAACTCCACATCAGGCGAGTCTATACCTGAGACTTTGTTTTTAGACGGTTGTCAATAAAAAAATTGAGTGACTTTATTTATATTTGTAGACGGTTGTCAATAGAAAAATTGAGTGTTTAGTCCCACAACGATTGTTCAAAGTGGGTACGACCGACATATAAACCCGAGAGTGACTTGTAACAATAATAGATTCACCAACGACAACTTCTTCACCAATTTGAGGTTAGGAAAAATTCGTAGTTGGGGAATAAATCATTGTTAATAGTTTATTTGTTATTTTTAATGTGTAAATAATTTTTTTAAAATAGAAATAAATTAGATTGTTATTATTAATAAGAGAGTTTGGAATTATTTCATTATTAAATTAATAATGGAGTTTGACGCTCGCGATTACCCGCAATTTGATAAAAAAAATGCTGAGAGACGACATAAAAATATGTGTAGAGACTAAGTAAGATCAAAATATCAAAATAATAATATACTAACATGATTCATTACATCCAGGGGCATATATATACCCCTATATATAGGGACCGATCGATCGACAGTTACATATATAGATATTATTATAAAAAAAATACACGATGCCCTACTTTACATATATGTGCCACCATAAATTACATGTAGAGAGAGGGGCGCCCTAGAGGTAGCGCGCTATGGTGGACAGCAGAAATCTGTTTCCTGCGCAGAAATCCAAAAATAACTCTAACTCTCGTCAGAAACTTTACTTGGCACAACTAAAACATGAAAATAAAGATACAAAGGAGTTTATACGTAATTATACAACCCCTTGATTCAAAGAAAATAGAGAAAAACAAAGCAAAAATAAAACCATGGGTTATCTCCCAGAAAGTGCTTTTCTTTAACGTCTTTTAGCTAGGCGCATAAAAGTGCAATCAAGTGTTTTAAGTGTGGAGAAGCATTCAAATCAAGATTTGGTTATTCCTGAATAATGCATTGTATCTTATCTAAGTGAGTTTCAGAAGGTCCTCTCTTCAAAATCTTAGGCTTACTATTCTCATCAAATAAATTCTCGAGAACACTCCAATCAAAATTCTTTTCTTGGGCTTGATGCAGTGCTATCAATTTAAAGGCTATTGGTATTTTATCCTCCTTTTCATTATTAGATTCAGTTTTTTCAAGAGCACCAACAATATCTACACATGAGCCTATCATATTGAAACGATCAAAGACTTTTGTAGCTTCTATAGCAACATCTCCAAATTCTTTAAGCATGGTTTCTAAGACAATTTTCCTTTTCTCAACGTCTTCAGTGTTATTCAAGTTGAGGAACGTATGCTGTAATATGGGATGAAGGTTAACAAACCTAGATTCTAACATGTGAACTAAAGAAGTTGCAGCAGTCTCATAATTTGGAGCAAGTTCTACTAGGGATTTTTCCTCAAAATTATCATTCTTACTAACATGATCAAAGAATTATTTAATGGTATCCTTTCCAAGTATAGAACAACTTCCTACTGGCAGATCTTTCAGGGGAAACTTAGGGAACAACAGGATGAAAAATAACAACGAGGTAACAAAAGTAACAACTAGAATAAGAAATAATTTTTTGTGTTTTTGATAAAGAGAAGAAAACAAGACAAAATAAAATAAACTAAGCAAAACGAAAACAAAGAGAAGAGATTGGAAGTGAAAGACTCCCCTTGTAAAAATTCTCTTCCTCCCCGGCAACGGCGCCAGAAAAGTGCTTGATGCGTGTGAACACACGATCGTTAGGAGACCCCAACAGGAAGGTATGAAGACTGCAACAGCAAGTTTCCCTCAGAAAGAAACTAATGTTGAATCGACCAGTAGAAGGAAGGAGTAACTTCAGAATGTTGATGCAGCTGAGATGGCAATATGCACTACCGGTTCAGCAGCAACATGGAACCTACACAGCACAATCAACTCACTTTGCCCCAATGAAGAAGTGAGGTTGTCAATCTCACCGGTTTTGCTGAACACAAAGAGGTTAAACGTATGGTGTGGAAAACAGTAGGAGAAGTATGAAAGCAGTAGTAGTAATAGTAGGAAAGCAGTGTGTATTATTAGTATGAGAAAAAGGACCGGGGTCCACAGTTCACTAGTGGTGCCACTCCGTGAAAGATAAATAACATGTGTGGTGAAAAGGAGGCATGAACCCACCAATGGCAACAACACATCCTCCATATTTCATGTTTCTGTCACTAGAGCACAGATGCAAAGGAGGCATGAACCCATTATCGAGCATCAATACTGCCTCTTGGAGTTACTAGCATCTACTTGGCCAGAGCATCTACTAATAACGGAGAGCATGCAAGATCATAAATAACATAAGCATGAAGATAACATGAAAGATTGATAATCAGAAGACATAGCATTCAACATTCATCAGATCACAACAAATACAACATGTAGCATTCATTAAAAAAGATCTCGACGATTTGAGGCAGCTCACGAGGTCTAAACATGAGGTACAAAGTGGAGAGAACAACCATCTAGATACTGCTATGGACCCATAGTCCAGGGATGAACTACTCACGCATCACTTCGAAGGAGGGCATGGTGGTGTAGACCCCTCCGGTGATGAATTCCAATCCCAGCACGTTGCCGGGGAGAGCTCCAGAACCCTCCCGATCTCAGTATGATGATGACGGCGGACTCGGGTGTTTCCCGGGATGAAGTGGTATATCTTTAGGGTGAATATGTAGGGGGCTATAAATAGGCAAAAGGGCAAAGGTGGTGGAGGCCTGCGGGGCCCACACCACCCCATGGCGTGGCCAGGGGAACGCCTCCCTATGGTGTGGGGACCCTGTGAACCTTCATGAATTCTAGGACTTTCGGGCTTCGAATCTTCCAATTTCGAGAATATTTCCAGAACAACTTTCCTGAAACAAAATATAGCAGAAAACGGGGAACTCATTCTATGGCATCTTGTCAATAGGTTAGTCCGGAAAATCGATAAAAATGAAATAAAGTGTATAGCAGACATGTAGGAAACAACATGAAAGCAACATGGAACGTCATAAATTAAGGATACGTTTATGATGTATCACCCCCTGGTCGCGCCTAGGGGTGGTGTTGGCCCCTCGGGCGTCCACCGCCATCGCCCTTTCGCCTATATAATCCCCCCGATATCTGAACCCTAAGGATATACAACTTTTTCCCGAGAAACACCCGAGGCCGCCGTCATCGTCATCCCGAGATCGGGAGGGTTCTGGAGCTCTCCCCGGCACCCTGCCGGGAGGGGTCTACACCACCATGACCTCCTCCGAAGTGATGCGTCAGTAGTTCATCCCTGGACTACGGGTCCATAGCAGTAGCTAGATGGTTGTCTTCTCCACTTTATGCCTCATGTTTAGATCTCGTGAGCTGCCCTACATGATCAAGATCATCTTTATGTGAGGCTACATGTTGTGTTTGCTGGGATCCGATGAATGTTGAATGCTATGTCTTCTGAATATCAATCTATCATGTTATCTTCATGCATATGTTACTTATGATCTTGCATGCTCTCCGTTATTAGTAGATGCTCTGGCCAAATAAATGCTAGTAACTCCAAGAAGGAGTATTTAACTATTTATGCTCGATAGTGGTTTCATGCCTCCCTTGCATCTGTACTCGAGTGACATAAACGTGACGGATGGAGGATGTGCAGTTGTCATTAGGGAGAAAACAATGGTGTTTACTTAGTTTACATTATTTACATTACACACTTTGCTTACTGCGATTATTTGTTGCTTGCAACTTAATACCCAACGTCTGTTCGGATGATATTCGGAGGGTGGATTATTAGTCATAGATGAAGTTGGATGACGTTTTATGTATCTTGTTGTAATGCCCGCATGAATCACATAGTAATCTTTATGTCTTGCATATGCACTATGGTGCAACATTCATTTATGTCAATTGCCCAACTGTAATTTGTTCACCACGCATGTTATTTATCTTCTACGGAGAGACACCACTAGTGAACTGTGGAACCCGGTCCATTTTCTCATTCTGATAATACATACATTGTTTCCATTGTTTTGACACTGCTTCCACTATTTTCACACTGCTGCTACCATTTTTATACTATTCTCATACTGTTTTCCACACCATACGTTTAACCTCTTTGTGTTCAGCAATATCGGTGAGATTGACAACCTCACTGCTTTGTTGGTGCATAGTGATTTGATTGTGTTGTGTAGGTTCCACGTTGCTGCTAAACCGGTAGTGCGCCCTGCCATCTCAGCTGCATCAACCTTCTGAAGTTACTCCTTCCTGCTACTGGTCGATTCAACCTTGGTTTCTTATTGAGGGAAACTTGCTAGTGTGCTGTTCATACTTTCCTCTTGTGGTCTCCCAACGAACTTGTGTTACACGCGTATCAACAAGCTGATCCGCCATCTCCGATTTTGTTTAATATCATGGAGGACTGGTTTGATGTACTTACTATGGGACGGATCGACTTTGCCATGTGCCAAAGAGACACAACAAAGGCTGCAAAACACACGGCAACGCCTTCGCCGTGTGCCGCACACAGACAAGAAAAACACGGGAAAGAGGGATGCTGTCATAAAAATATCCCCGTTCTCGCTCATCATGGCGAGAACAGAGCACGTGTTGGGGCCGGTTATGGATCGTCAAGGAAGGCAGAGGCACTAGCAGCCAGGAGGCGACAACGCATGAGGGAGCCTCGCGTAGAAGAACATGCTACTCATAGATGTCATCAAAATCTCCGCGTCGCTCGCCGAGGAAGGAAGAAGCTCTAGAGGTGAGGGGGTGGCGACGCGTGAGGGGACGTTAGGTGGATGGCAGTGGCCGAGAAGGAGCCCAATGCGTAGACGAAACGAGCTCCATGGTGGCAGCGGCGCAAGGAGAACACAACGGCGGCTCACGTCGAGCGAGATCCATGGAGACAACGATTAGAGGAGAACATGTCGGTGGCGCTGCTATTCCTCGCGGTCGTGGTAGTAGGGGTACAGGTCCCCACTCTGCATCCGCATGTCTTATCGACGCCGCTAGACAGAGCAGCGCGCCCCGTCACCACGATCCAGCTGCACGTCATGTCACCACCGCGGGACCGAGCCGCACGCCCCATCGCTTGCCTGAACCGGAGCAAAGAAGAAATTAGGGTCGGGTTGAGGAGAGAAGGAGAGAGAGAGGAGTAGCGTGATATCGGATGGACGGCTGAGATCTGCTACCACGTCAACGATCGAGGAAATGTCATCCCATTGGTCGATATTTGCCATGTGCAAACACATAACAAAGTCCCTCATCTTTACCATATTGACATAGGACAAAGAATTTTTGATATTTTATTTTCATACATTCCTTGATTATATGGGAGTGCCTATTGCATAGAATGGTTCTATTTCCCATTTATCATAGCAGCTAGTACACATAACAGGAATCCATGCCAAGATAGTGTCATATTTGGCAATTAGAAAATGAAAAATGATATTTATGAAAATAATTTGAAAACCCAATTTGACACCATTGTTTCCTCCATCAAGTTGCACCTTTGTGCCCAATATGGGAACTTTATCAGAAAATATTTCATGTGAATGGCCATATGTTGGTCACTTGCGGTCGAAACCTATACATCTGAGAGGTCTCCATGACAAATTATTGTGAAGGAGTTTTGGGGAAAGTTTGTCAAAGCTCAAGTTCGTTATTTATCCTACAAACTTGTACATCTGAGAGGTCTCCATGGAAAATTATTTCTTTTAAGTATATTTTCAGTTAATTTGACTTTTTTTTAAATGGCCAATAAATGTCGGAATGACTATTCGCTGAAAGGGGTTAAAAATTTCAAAAATATCGACCGTTCCGTGATAGGTCCAAAAATTGTTTACCCTAAAATGATTTATTCAAAAAATCATAGCAAACTATTGCACACTTGAAGTTAAAATTTGAATTACTTTTGATAGATCGGCGTAAAGTCGCTCAAATAGGGGAAATTAGGTAGAATGAGATAAAATTCATAATACAAGGATATTATTCATAAAATATGGATTAATCTATGTGAAAATTATATGGCTTCCATTTTGCACCATATTTTTTGTACTTGCTTCACCAAAAAATTTATTTTTGGCACCAAGAAAATGTAAAATGGTACTTCTTAAAATATTTTGATTACCCAATTTGGCAGCATTGTTTCCCCTGCCAAGATGAAACATTTTCCCCAATCTAGTCACTTTATTATAAACTATGTCGCGGGCATGGCCATATCTTGGTCATTTGTCTTGAAACCTAAACATTTTCACACATGATAGGATTTTTTCAGAATGATTTGTTTTTGGCAGTATATCATTTATCATTTATCCTAGGAACTAGTTGTTACAATAGGTGTCCATGCCAAAGTGTTTCTTTTTTTATTATATTTTCAAATTCATTTAGTTTTTTGACAAAATGGCCAAAATGGGAGGCATGACTCTTTATTAAAAGGGGTATAATTTTTGAAAACTATCGACGGGTCTGTGATATAACCACTACAAGTGCACCTTAATTTTTTCCCAAAAGATCGTAAAAAATATGGCTCACCTGTTGTTCAAATTTGAATTATTTTCGATAAATTGGCATAAAGTCTTTAAATGGGAAAATTTAGGTAACGAGCGAGTAAATTAATTATACATGGAGATTATCCATAAAATACAGGCTAATTTGATTAAATTTTTATGTGTGCCATTTTCCACCATATTTTTTGAATTTCCTTCACAAAAAAATCATTTTAGCTTTGTTTCATAAATTTTTTTGAAAACCAATTTGGCACCATTGTTTTCCATGCCAAGATGCACCATTGTGCCCAATATGGGCACTTTATCACATACTATGTCGCGGCGATGGCCATATCTTGGTCATTTAGCTTGAAACCTATACATTTTCACGCTTGTTAGGCCTTCTTGTAAAGACATATTTTTTGTAAAGGTTGTGAAAATTCAAACTTATCATTTATCCTAGCAACTAGAATATATAAGATTATTCCATACCAAATGATTTCATATTTTCAGGATATTTCCACTTCCTTTTTAAAAATGGACAAACTGGCCAAAATGGTTGTTCATTGAAAGGGGTCCACCTTTCCAAAACCGTTGACGACTCTGTGTTATAACAACACTTGTTTTTTAAAAGTTTCCATCAACAAATCAGGATCGACGACACATTTATATTTCAAATAAGAATTACTACCCCGATCACAAAAATGTGTCGCACAAAATGAACGCTCCACATACAATTACGAGCTAGCCCGGCGATACATTTTTCGGACCAAAGGGAGTACTTTTGTTTAATCGGTATATTGTTTTTTAAATGTGCAAAATTAGGTAAAAAGGGATAAATTTTACAATACATGGAGATTATTCATAAAATATGGACTGCTCTATGTGAGAACTTGATGGGTGCCATTTTGCACGATATGTTTTATACTTGCTTCAAAAAAGGTCATTTTTGACACTTAGAAAACGTAAAATGGTATTTTTAACAATTATTTTAAAACCTAAGTTGGCACCATTTTTTCCCATTCCAAGATTCACCTTTGTGCCCAATATGGGCACTTTATAATGAACTATGTAGCAATGATGGTATTATCTTGGTCATTTGGCTTGAAACATATACATCTTCATACACGATAGTCCTTTTTTAAAACAATTTTTTTAAAGTTTGTGAACTAAGTTTTATTATTTGCTATCAACTAGAAGATACAGAGGTATCCATGCCAATGATTTTTTTTTGTGTATATTTTCACTTTCTTTGACTTTTTTGAAAAAATGGCCAAAATGGCTGGCATGGCTATTCATTGAAAAGGGTTATATTTTTTCAAAACCATTGATGGTTTTGGGATATAAACACTACATGTCTACCTTAAAATCAGTTTTGCAAAAATCATGGGAAACTATGACATACTTGTCATTCAAATTTCAATTACTTTCCATAAATCGGTATAAAGTCGTTTAAATAGGTGAAATTTGGTAGAAAGGGAGAAAATTCATAATACTTAAAGGCCATCCATAGAATATAGACTAATATATGTGCAAATTAGATGGGTTCCATTTTGCACCTTATGCTTCTTATTTGCTTCAAAAAAAGTTACTTTAGGCACGTCGAAAAGAGAAAATGATATTTTTTTAAATAACATGAAGTCCCAATTTGGCACCATTGTTTCCGATGCCAACATGCAGCTTTGTGCCCAATATGGGCACTTTATGACAAACTATATTGCGGATATGGCCATATCTCGAGCATTTGGTTTGAAACCTATACATGTTAATACAAGATAGGCCTTCTTGTGAAGTATTTTTTGTACATTTGGTCAAAACTCAACTTCATCATTTATACTACCAGCTAGTAGATATAAGAGGAATCCATGCCACAAGATTTCTATTTTTTAATTATCTTTTCACTTTCTTTAACTATTTTAGAAGTTGGCCAAAATGGCCGGAATGGCTATTCATTGAAAAGGGTCATTTTTTTCAAAACCATCAACGGTTATGTGATATGACCACTACGTACTTGCGTAGCTTAAAATGATTTCTCTAAAAAAACTAGATAAAACTATGACACGCCTGTATTTAAAATTTGTACTACTTTCGATAAATCGGCATAAAGTCATTTAAATGGGCGAAATTAGGTAGAAAGAGAACAAATTCAAAATACTTCGAGATTATCCACAAAATATGGACTACTCTATGTGAAAATTTTATGGCTTCCGTTTTGCACCATAAGTTTTGTACTTGCTTCATATAAAAGGTCCTTTTTGGCACTTAGGGAATGTAAAATGGTATTTCTAAAAATTATTTGAAAATCTAATTTGGAAACCATTGTTTCCTATGCCAAGATGCACCTTTGTTCCCAACATGGGCACTTTATAATAAACTATGGTTCGGGGATGGCCATATCTTGGTCAATTGCCTTGAAAGCTATACATGCTCATACATGATAGGCCATTTTGTGAACGGTTCATTCTAAAGTTTGAAAAAACTCAAGTCTATCAGCTATCCTAGAAACTAGTAGATAAAAGAGGTCAACATTCCAAAGGATTTTTTTTAGTATGTTTTACCTTCTGTAAGTTTTTTATTTGGATAGCTAAAATGGCTAGCATGGCTATTTATTGAAAGGGATAAAATTTTAAAAACCATCTATGATTTACTTATATGACCACTAGATGTGCACCTTAAAATAATGTTTGCAAAAAATCATAGAAAACTATCACACACATGTAGTTCAAATTTGAATTAATTTCGATACATCGAAATAAGGTCGTCTAAATGGGCGTAATTAGGTAGAAAGTGAGAAATTCATAATACTTGGAGATTATCCATAAACTACAGACTAATGTGTGTGAAATTTGATGGGTGACATATTGCACCATATTTTGTGTACTTTCTTCACAAAAAAGTCATTTTGAGCACTTAGAAAATAGAAAATGGTATTTTAAATAATAACATGAATACCTAATTTAGCAACATTGTTTCCCATGCCAAGATGCACCTTTGTGCCCAATATGGGCTCTTTATCACAAACTATGACGCGAGGATAGAAATATATTGGTCATTTAATTTGGCTTGAAACCTATACATGTTGGTACATGCTAGGGCTTCTTGTGAAGCAATTTTTTTCTAAAGTTTCTCAGAACTCAAGTTTATCATTTATATTAGAAACTAGTAGATATAAAGGACCACATGCCAAAGGAGTTATTTTTTATTATTATATTTTAACTTTCCTTCAGTTCTTTAACTATTGGCCAAAACGACTAGCATGGTAATTCACTTAAAAGGGCCAAAGTTTTTAAAACCATCGAAGGTTCTGTGATATGACCACTATTCGTGTACCTTAAAATGATTTTTATATAAAAATCATAGAAAACTATGACACAGTTGTAGTTCAAATTTGAATTACTTTTGATAAGTCGGGATAAATTTGTTTAAATGGGCGAAATTAGGTAGGAAAGGAAAAAAATCACAATACTTCCATATTATCTATTAAATATGTATTAATCTATGTGAAAATATTATGGGTGCCATTTTGCACCATATTGTTTGTACTTGCTTCACAAAAAATGTAATTTTAGGCGCTTAGAAAATATAAATTTTATTTTCAAAAATAATTTGAAAACCCAATTTGGCACGATAATTTCCCATGCCAGATGCAGCTTTGTGCCCAATATTGGCACATTATTATAAACTATTTCGCCGGGATGGGCATATCTTTGTCAATTTGCTTGAAACATATATAGGTTTATACATGATAGTCCTTTTAGTGAAGGAATTATATGGATTTTTTTCCAAAATTCAAGTTTATTATTTATCTTGTAAACTAGAGGACACAAATTTTAGTCTATTTTCACTTTATTTGCTTTTTTGAAAAAATGGCCAAAATAAGAGGCCTGGTTATTCATTTAATGGGGTCAAATTTGCAAAAACCATTCACGGCTCTGTGATATAACCACTACATGTGTACCTTAAATTAGTTTTTGCAAAAAAAATCATACCAAACTATGACACAGTCGTAGTTCATATTTGAATTACTTTTGATAAATCGGCATAAACATGTTAAAATTGGAAAAATATTGTAGCTAGGGATAAAATTCATAATACTTTGAGATTATCCATAAAATATTGACTATTTTGCGTGAAAATTTGATTGGTTTTATGTCTCACCATTTTTTCTACTTTCTTCACAAAAAAGTCATTTTTGGCACTTAGAAAATAGAAAATGGTATTACAAAAAATAATGTCAAAACTCAATTTGGCAACATTGTTTCGCACGTCAAGATGCACAATTATGAAAGAGATAAATAAAATTATAAGTATTAAAAATAGATAAAGTAAAATTTATTTTTAAAAATGAACATTGGTCTTTACCGTGTGCAACACATGTTAAGAACAAATCTTTGTCGTGTGTTAAACAGCACAAAGAGCTGCCCTGTTTTCCCTACCGTCAGGGCACACACATGTTTACTGCATTTATGTGCGCCCCTCTTTTCCATGTGCCCATGTTTGTCTTGTTTTTCCCGTTTTCTCCTTGTGTGTTTATGTTCCCGTGTGCACACGAAAAAGACTGATTTTGCCTATGCCCTATATCTGGTACACGAAAAAATGTTGCGCTCTCGTAGTTTCTTGTTGCCAAAGCAAAGAAAGGTGGCCAATGAAGTGTTATAGTTCCTCACCTTGTCGAGGGAAGGGATATCATTACTACAATATGTAGGTAGTACAATTTTTTCAACAACATTATCTCTCTAAGGTGGTGAATTCTAAGCTTATCCTCTTTTATTTTAGCAATTCTTGTGTCTTGGGATGAACTTCCATAAGAGAGAAATTTAGTGTTTTTCAGCGCAAAGGAAGTGCAGGATGACTACATTCATATCTTTGTATGCGAGGTTGGGTCCATTCATTTTAAATATATAATTATCCCTATTAATCATCCTAACTTTTAAATAAGGGATCTAAAAAATTTGTGGACCGCATCAAACTTGAATTTGGATCTTGAGTGATAAGATTCCCTAATACGGGGATCGTCCTATACTAATAAATTTGATTCTCACAAGCTTTCCAATGTTCTTTTATTTATTTGAAATATTGATGTCTATGCATGCTTCTATTCTTGTAGACAGTGTTGGGACTACAAGTGCAGAGGTTTGTAGAACAACATCAAGTTTCCCTTAACTGGATCACCCAAGGTTTATTGAACTCAGGGAGGTAGAGGTCAAAGATATCCCTCTCAAGCAACTCTGCAATCAAGATACAAGAAGTCTCTTGTGTCCCCAACACACCCAGTATACTTTTCAGGTGTATAGGCGCACTAGTTCGGTGAAGAGAGAGTAAAATGCAAGTAATATGGATGATAACAAGTGATAATAGCAATCTGAAATAAAAATGGAAGCAAGCAAACATGTAGCAGAACAGGCGGAAAACGTTGTTTCAATGCTTCGAAATAAGGCCTAGGGATCCTACTTTCACTAGTGGACACTCTCAACAATGAAAACATAATTGAATGCACAAATATCATTTCTTCACTATGCTATTCCGGACCATTCTCCGGTCGAATAACAAACACCAATCATTGCGTAGGGCTGTAACAACACTCCTCAGAGTAAGCACTTTCCCAACCAAGTAACCCACATGCTATCACCATGGGACCCAGAGGGTTCCGCGCAAACACCACAATTTCATAGTGTTATCCAACACAAAATATAACTATAATGCTAAACCACACGGCGCACACACTGTCACCTTTACACCGTGATCAAAGTGTTTACGGAGATCTCATAACAAAATCCACTTGAGTAAATTAATAGATGAAGAGTAATATATATGAATTCAACTAGATTACAAAGATCACGATCACATATAGGTCACACCATGGGAGAGAGAGATGAACCACATAGCTACCGGTAGAGCCCTCAGCCCCGGGGGAGAACTACTCCCTGCTCATCATAGGAGACAACAACGGCGATGGAGATGGTGGTGGGGTCGATGGAGATGGCTTCCGGGGGCACTTCCCTGTCCCGGCAGGGTGCCAGAACTGAGATCTGTCCCCCGAAACTTGTCGGCGGTGGTGTAGCTACGGATGTATTTTGTGGAAAAGGTCAACTCCCCTAGGGTTTATGCCTAAGGGAGTATATATGGGCGAAAGGCGATGCCGGGGGGTGGCCAGGGGGCCCACACCCCTAGGTGGCGCGGCCAGGGGGGCCCGCGCCACCCCATGGTTTGGCCACCCTGTGGCTCCCCTCACTAGTAGGAAAACGCTTACCAGTGACGAACAAAAACAAGCTACCGCTGGCGAACAAGTGTTCGCCAGCAGTACACCGCCAGTGGTAAGGGGTTACCGCTGGCGAACAAGCCTGTTCGCCAGCGCTATCACCAGTCTTGTTCGCCAGCGGTAAGTCTGAAATTTTGAAATTTCGTAAATAAATTTTTTTGCATTTTTTTTCAACTTTGAATGCCCACTTCCCGCTCGGTCACCCATCCTCCCACTACTCTAGCCCGGGCACGCTTAACTTCTTAGTTCCATCCCACTACTCTACCTATGACTCCCTCATTCTTTCTTGTTAGTATACTACTATCAAACCTCTTAACTATTGCACCATATCTACAAATCCGTAATTCCAAATTCGACAAATGATATATCTAAATTGATCAGAAGAATATGAGGAATCCAAATATGACATCCTTATTATCTTTTCTCGAAAAAAAACATTTTTTATTTTTTTTTGAATTCTGAATTTATTTAATTAAATTGATTATGTAGAAAAATTTAGTCTGTCTCAAATAACTTTTTTTCCTTTTGGAATTTGACGATTCTGAAAAAACCTCACAGGCCGAAGCAAGAATAAGTATCCAAACCTCAACTCCACATCAGGCGAGTCTATACCTGAGAATTTGTTTTTAGGCGGTTGTCAATAAAAAAATTGAGTGACTTTATTTTATATTTGTAGACGGTTGTCAATAGAAAAATTGAGTGTTTAGTCCCACAACGATTGTTCAAAGTGGGTACGACCGACATATAAACCCGAGAGTGACTTGTAACAATAATAGATTCACCAACGACAACTTCTTCACCAATTTGAGGTTAGGAAAAATTCGTAGTTGGGGAATAAATCATTGTTAATAGTTTATTTGTTATTTTTAATGTGTAAATAATTTTTTTTAAATAGAAATAAATTAGATTGTTATTATTAATAAGGGAGTTTGGAATTATTTCATTACTAAATTAATAATGGAGTTTGACGCTCGCAATTACCCGCAATTTGATAAAAAAAATGCTGAGAGACGACATAAAAATATGTGTAGAGACTAAGTAAGATCAAAATATCAAAATAATAATATACTAACATGATTCATTACATCCAGGGGCATATATATACCTCTATATATAGGGACCGATCGATCGACAGTTACATATATAGATATTATTATAAAAAAAATACACGATGCCCTACTTTACATATATGTGCCACCATAAATTGCATGTAGAGAGAGGGGCGCCCTAGAGGTAGCGCGCTATGGTGGACAGCAGAAATCTGAAAAAACCTCACAGGCCGAAGGCTGGTGAGGTTGGATCTGGAATTTGCTCACGTTTCTTTTGATATATTGAACGCGTTTTTTCGACGTCGTATGCAAAAGTTATGGCCGTTTTACGATTTATTTTTGAATTTTGCATAAAAGGTCAAATGGAGTATTTCAAATTTTGTATATCAACTAGACAGTGCACTCTACCCACATATTAAAGGAATTTATTTTTTGAACATTTTATCATTTTCGTTTCTGCTTTAGAAAACTAAAATAGGCGGTCCACGGGGGAGGGGGGTGTGTGGAGCGAAAATTTTCAAAACATACCGCTGGCGAACCAAAATAGTGGTTGGCCAGCGGTAAAGTTAGCGCTGGCGAACTTCCATGTTGCTCAGCGGTAAGTATACTGCTGGCGAACACGCCGCCCTGTTCGCCAGCGCTAAGTTACATAGCGCTGGCGAACCAGCAACCCTCTTCGCCAGCGGTATGGTTTGGCTGCCCGCACCCTCACCCCCAACGTTACTATTGGCGAACAAAGTGGCACGTTCGCCAGCGGTAATATGCGTAGCGCTGGCGAACACGATTTCCTGTTGGCCAGCGGTAATAGCGCTGGCGAACGTGTATCTCTGTTTGCCAGCGGTAAAGTGGTGGCTATAGCCTATTTCCTACTAGTGCCTCCGAGGCTCTTCGGGACTTCTGGAAGCTTCCGGGACTTCTAAGACTTCTGGGCTTCGAATTTTCCAATTCTGAGAATACGTCCAGAACAGCTTTTCTGAAACTAAAAACAGCAGAAAATAGGGAAATCGCACTTGGCATCTTGTTAATAGGTTATTCCCGGAAAACGTGTAAAAATGCTATAAAGAAGGGAGATAACATGTAGCAATTGGCATAATATCAACATGGAACATCAGAAATTATAGATACGTTGGAGACGTATCAAGCATCCCCAAGCTTAGTTCCTACTCGTCCTCGAGTAGGTAAACGATAAAACAAAACAATTTCTGAGGTGACATGCTACCACACAATCTTGATCATAATATGTAAAGTAGAGCATGTAAACTAGGATCAAATGAACTAAAGTTGTCATCTATATTTTATATCAACAAGTAATGCATAAGCAAATAAGAAGAAAGAACCAAAACTTTTAATGAATCAATACTAAAAGACTATCAACCATGCAAATTTTATTAGAGATGATTTAAGCTTTCAAGAACAACAATATCATGCACGTCAAATGATATTCACAACCCCTGTTAGGATCAAGTCAAGCTTTCCACACGATGCAATGCTTGAATCTTAAACTATTTGCGCACTAAAAACAAGGAAGTGTTCTGCATTGGTCCCTGCCACCGGGATGTTATGGCTAAGAGAACATTATGGGCGGTTTGGAAGGTCAATGGAAGAAAGGCTCACAAAGCTGAAATTGGTCATTAGACAAGATAAACTATTAGAACCGAAGCTATGCAACAAGTAGGGATTGCCACAGAACGGATGCACACAGAGCTATAAGTGTATGAATGCTCTCCAGTGGAACTAGTGGGGGTGCATCCAACTTTCTTGCTCACGAAGACCTATAGCTCATTTGAGGAGGCTCATCATTGGAATATACAAGCCAAGTTCTATAATGTAAAGTTCCCCACATAGTTATGAATGAATGATAATATGAAAAATCTCTCCAAACTAAAGTATTGGTACTAAACATGAAGCAAAAGTGTGGTATATAAAGGATAGTGATGCGCCCCCTCTCTCTTTATTCTCTCTTTGGCCCTTTGTTTTTGTTTTTCTTTTTGGGCTTTTTCAAATTTTTTATTTTTTATTTTATATATCCTCACCGGTAGGGGCAACATCATATATTACAATGAATCATCACACTTTTAGTACTCATAACTCAAAATGAAATATCTCTGATGTATCCAACTACATGCTCCTGCCAGTGTAGCAGTATGCATAAATAACCATGAAGCTCATCATCAAGTAACATAATGTAGGTGGATGTTGTGCAACAATATATCTTGGAATGGCTATGGAAATGCCATGATAGGTAGGTATGGTGGCTGTTTTGAGGAAGAATATATGGGTTTATGTGTAGGAGAACAGAGTCCTCCCACGGGATTAGGATGCACTGGCGAAGTTTGCACCAACTCTCAATGTGAGAAAGGGGAATACACAGTACCAAAGAGGCTACCAAATATGGATGGTGGAAAGTCCAGGAACCGCAACATAGACTCAAAAGTTAAAAAATTGTAGCCAGCAAATCATCTTACAAGGAAAAGTGCAAATCACTCCAAGAGGGTATGTGGTAGTGACAAGTCATTGTTAGCTACCCCGACCGTAGCGCATAACAAAAGGACGATCAGAAATGTATCACTCGTAGCAATCATATACCATTGTTTCTATCAGCTGGTAATTTTAAGTGTGGCACAGTTTCAAGTTTCTTAGACCAACCATTAAAAGTTTCTACTTACTAGTCATTCCCGTTTATCCATTAAGCAAATTAATATCTCAAAAAAACAACAGTTATTCAAGTGAAGCAATTTAGTGATCTACAAGACCATGCAAATTTTCCACTATAGCAACTATCACATAAGCATTTCTATTCTCAACCAAGCACATATATATGAGAACCACCTAACTAAAAAAGGCTAACAACTCTGAACAAAGAGATGCATGAAAACAAAGGCTAAACGTAGTACTAGCAAAAAGTTAACACTCACAGAACAATAAGAATGAAAACTAGAGTGTTCTAAGCAATGAAAACGCAGCGTGTCTCTCTCCTACACAAGTATGATAAGATCCAACCATAAACTACAACAAAGGAAACTAAACAAACTGAAAGAAAAAAATAAAAGATGCTCAATGTAAAGCACATAAGATGTGACCGAATAAAAATATAGTTTCACTAGAAGTGACCTGATAAATTGTTGATGAAGAAGGGGATGCCTTGGGCATCCCCAAGATTAGATGCTTGAGTCTTCTTGGAATTTGCTGGGATGTCTCCCAAGAAGTGCTTTTCTTTAAAGCCTTTTAGCTAGGCATGATAATTTGAGAAGATGCTCACATAAGAATAAGATTTGAAGCACAATAAGAGAGCATCAAGAAGCAAATATAAAACACATTTAAGTCTAACCCACTTCCTATGAAAAATAATCTTGTAAGAAAACAAGTCATGAAAGCAAAACAAGTGCAACTTCAAAATTAAGTAGCATCATAACTAAGCAGGGCTAAGCAATTAAGTAGCATATAGCAGTAACTCGGGCCACACACAAGCTATGAATAATAGGTAGGGAAACAAGTATTGGTGTCCGGAACAAAATGCAACTACTAGGATAGTATAGCCAAAACATTTGAATCGAATGCAATATTATGGTGGAGAAAATACTTGAGGGAAAACATAGGTCAAGAGAGATGCTCAAAGAAGTGGATTTACGCTTGCCTTGTTGAAATGACAGAGGTAGGAATCGTCGAAGAATTTTGGTTGCACTTCAACTCCTCGATCTACCAAAGAACAAACAACCTCGGAGAGGAAACAACATAAAGAACTATTACAGCAGGTGCAATGCACACTCATGATGACATGACATTTTAATGCAACTAAAAGATCATGGACATGATCCTCATGCAAAATGTTTGTTCCCAAATAATTAAGCATTATTTGGCAACACTCATATTTACCTTAGTGGCATACTAAATTTTTTACTAACAAGACCAGCACCTAAATAATATGTCAACATACATGAAAATGGTGTTCTCTGTTATTATTTGAAGTGCTTTTCAATTTGGTATAGTTTCCACAATTTTTGGGTGAATAAAACAATAATTGTGAATTGTTCTTTAATGATTGCATTTCTGCCATTTTTGTAAAACCACAAAACCAGGAATAACTTAAGTGACAAATTGATACATAAAACCATTATTCCCTCTCTCATAATAACTTTCAGTAGCATCATGAATAAAATTAACAATATAACTATCACAAGAAAAATTCTTATCATGACCCACATGCATAAAAGAATTAATACTCTCCACATAAGCATAGTCATTCTTATAAATAGCAGTGGGAGCAAATTCAACAAAATATCTATCATTATTATTCTCATCACCATAATCATTAAATATAGGAGGCATATTGTAATCATAATTAATTTTTTCCTCAACAGTAGGTGGACTGAAAATATCATATTCATCATTGTAAACAGGTGCAACTAGAATACCACAATCATTATAATCATCATATATCGGAGGCAAGGTATCATCAAAGAAAAATTCCTCCTCAAAACAAGGGGGACTAAAAATATCGTATTCATCAAAACTAGCTTCCCCAAGCTTAGAATTTTCCATGGAATTAGCAATAATGGTGTTCAAAGAATTCATACTAATAACATTGCTATTAGCATGAAAATAAAGCTCCATAGGTTTTTTAATTTTCTCTTCAAACAATTCATGTCCTAATTCAAGATAAAGATTATAAAGCTCTCTCATTTTTGTTGTTGTTTTTCATTTAAGAATAAAGATAAAAAACAAGTAACAAGTAAAAATAAGCCTAACTAGTGAAAATAAAAACAAGAAACAAAAAGATACGATTGCAGATCTAAAGGAAATAACTTTGAGCACTCACACCCGAGGATGTGAGTACCTTTTACCTTACCTCCCCGGCAACGGCGCCAGAAAAGAGCTTGATGTCTATGCACGCTTCTACTCTTGTAGACAGTGTTGGGCCTCCAAGTGAAGAGATTTGTAGAACAGCAGCAAGTTTCCCTTAAGTGGATCACCCAAGGTTTATCCAACTCAGGGAGGTAGAGGTCAAAGATATCCCTCTCAAGCAACCCTGCAATCAAGATACAAGAAATCTCTTGTGTCCCCAACACACCCAATATACTTGTCAGGTATATAGGTGCAGTAGTTCGGCGAAGAGAGAGTAAAATGCAAGTAATATGGATGATAACAAGTGATAATAGCAATCTGAAATAAAAATGGCAGAAAGCAAACATGTAGAACAGGCGGAAAATGTTGTTTCAATGCTTGGAAATAAGTCCTTGTGATCCTACTTTCACTAGTGGACCTCTCAACAATGAAAACATAATTGAATACATAAATATCATTTCTTCACTATGCTACTACGAACCATTGTCCGGTCGAATAACACACAGCAATCATTGCGTAGGGTTGTAACAACACTCCTCAGAGTAAGCACTTTCCCAACCAAGTAACCCCCATGCTATCACCAAGGGACCCAGATGGTTCCACGCAAACACCATAACATCATAGGGTTATCCAACACAAAATATAAATATAATGCTAAACCACACGGCACACACACTGTCACCTTTACACCATGATCAAAGTGTTTACAAAGATCTCATAACAAAAACCACTTGAGTAGCATAATAGATGAAGAGTGATATCTACGAATTCAACTAGATTACAAAGCTCACGATCACATATAGATCACACCATGGGAGAGAGAGATGAACCACATAGCTACCGGTAGAGCCCTTGCCCCCCAGGGAGAACTACTCCCTCCTCATCATAGGAGACAACAACGGAAATGTAGATGGTGATGGAGTCGATGGTGAGGGCTTCCGGGGGCACTTCCCCATCCCGGTAGTGTGCCAGAACATAGATCTGTCCCCCAAAACTTGTCAGCGGCGGCGGCAGAGCTACGGATGTATTTTGTGGAAAAGGTCGATTCCCCTAGGGTTTATGCCTTGGGGAGTATATAAGGAAAAAAGGGCGATACCGGGGGTGGCCAGGGGCCCCACACCCCTAGGTGGTGCGGCCAGGGGGGACCCGCGGCCCCCCATGGTGTGGCCACTCTGTGGGCCCCATCTGGGGCTCTTCGGGACTTCTGGAAGCTTCCGGGACTTCTAAGACTTCTAGGCTTCGAATTTTCTAATTCCGAGAAAACAGGGAACTGGCACTTGGCATCTTGTTAATAGATTAGTCCCGGAAAACGTGTAAAAATGCTATAAAGAAGGGAGAAAACATGTATCAATTTGCATAATATCAACATGGAACATCAGAAATTATAGATTAGTTGGAGACGTATCAAGCATCTAAGGGGTATGGAAGAGAATAGATTTCTAGCAATCCATATTATTATGGCAAAGTGATCAAATGAAGAAGAAGCATCGCCTAATGAGGTGAAACAATATTTTGTCAACCTGGGGATATGAAAAACAAATGTCTCCATGGAAAATGACTTTGCAATCCTTTTTGCCAACAATGTGTTTTGCATGAGTTATTTTGTAACAAATTGTTGTGTGGAAAGTATTTATCCGAAGATGAACTGAACCATTTTTATTCCCCATTTTGGAGTGGGATCATGGAAGTAAAAAATGAGTTCTTTAGTAGTGGATCATTTATTGCTGGTAATGGCCGAAAAACTTGATTCTAGGAAAAGTCTTGGTTGGTGAAAAATCCACTCTTGGTGGAGAACCCAACATTATAAAACCTTATCTGTCATAAAAATGACATTATTTTAGATTTTTATAAAACTCACCGCCGAATATTCAGTGTAGGAGAGCCATAAGTGGAGATCAATCAAATGTGTTGGTGCATCATATGGATAGATTGATGAGTAATATTCTTTAGGATGCACCTCAAATTTTCTACTTGGTCTCTTAATGCCAGTTTCATTCGTGACGACGTAATATACCATTCAAAATTAATATCTTTTTAGTGTTTCATTATAGAAAAGTATTGTCAACCAGATATAATATTGCAAGGAGATAACTGACATGATGAAAAAAGTTTATAATTTGTGATCATGTAGTCTCCTAAACTCATTTTTTTAATCTCTAGTTCATTTATTCGAAATCGTAGTAGGTTGATTCACTTAACGTTTAATACTGGTCCCATAAGTAATGCCAATATTATTTTACTTGGCTTTCTGGATTTCACAAGAAAATGCACACATGAATACGCATAGGCCTTTCGGGTTTCGTTTGGTAAAATTTGAATTGTCGTAATGATATTATTTATAAGAAGGTGGAAGGTTCTAACTTTTACAAGGTTAAGATCATAGCTATGTATTGGACAAATATGTGGACCAATCTTCTACCCGTAGATCAACATGGTTATACGGATAGTGGATGTTCTTGAGTGAACTCGGTCATTCATCAATGTTCGGCCATGTTGACCGCGGCATACTAAGAGACTACATGTTTAGTTTTACATTGTTTTACTGAATGATTTTCATCTTGACTTTGTTATCCTTGAGTTGTAATCTTTATACTTTTATTGATACTTTGGTATAAATTATACAATAAGTAAGGTTGTATTCATCGCTTTTATGCAGATACAAGGGATTTCTTTCCCACATAATTTTTTTTTGTTTCCACATTTGGTGTGTGTATGTTGATATTTTGAGGTTCCCGGTATAAATGGAAGAGGAGAAAACAAAGATCTCCAAGAGATGTCCTCAGTAGGATTCCTCATGTTTTTATGGAATATTAAGGGGAAAACTTTCCCTAAATAACTGAGCAAACTAAAAGCGGGCTATCTTGGGAGTCAAAATCTATAACCGCCACATGGCCATATCCATATTCCATTATTAATTCATTGCTACAAAATCCATGCGAAATAGTAACGAAGATACACAACTATAGGCTGTTGTACCATGGTATCTTGAGAGTTTATGTCAACTACTTGGCAAAAATAGAGAACACCAAAGCCCTCTCCAACAGCCAACTGCTCTCTTTACAAATCACATCCTTTATAAACACCTTGTAATCGGGGTTGTGTGAATAGAGTAAACAAGTAGCGTATCCAAGAAACTGATGATGGAGATGATTCCTTGAGTCTATCTATTGTTCTAATCGTGCCTATGATCATGATCACCATTGCACGCCTAGCCTAGTTGGCTGACTCCCGGTTTTGGAATTCACAATGCTAGTTCCATGATTATGTCTGCTCTAAACCTTCAGATGACCCTAAGAATACTACAGATATAGCGGCCCTGGTTGCCGAGCGTAACAAGCATCTCATCAGCCTTGAGTTACGCTACCTCGTTCGCCTTACCTCTCACTCCGGTCTTGGTGGGAAGACTTACTTGCCATCTTGTGTGTTCGCCTGCCGAGAGACATTCCACAGTCAACTGGACGGGCTCGAATAGAGGGACACCTTCTTTAACAATGAAATTGTTGGTGTCTTTGCCAAGAGCGGATTGGGCCCTGGCAGCGTCGACGTGCTTGTCGTCAACGTCAGCTTGTTCAGCCTGCAACCAAGACTTTCCTCAGGGATTGTGCACTTCTATAGCATGCACGATGACATTTCGGCGTACAATGTTGTCGACATGGGCTGCAAGCACTGTTGTGTCGTTGGATATCGTCGAAAATGTCATGCGGGCATGGGCGCTGCACCTTGTTTTGTGCCCTCGTTGTATAGTCAGACGCACTCTCTCCATGGTGGTCGGGGCAGGGAAAAGTCCATGATGTTGGGCTTTCTCCTTTTATATTGTGGCGGGGAAGAGGATTTTCTCACCAATAACCCGGTTCTCCACGGGCGCACAAAGATGAATTTGTGGCTCCTCCTGGTTTCCAACTTTGCGGCGGACAAGCACGTCGGGGTCAGCATAAACAAAATCCACCTAAAAGTTGTCGTCTGAGCATTCACGACTAACCTAAAACGCCTAGTGTCGCGCATCCATCTTGCTAGGAAGCTCTTGCGTCTTGGAACCAGCTTGATGTGTTAAACATTCTTCCGCAGAGAGCGTGTCAAGATCAACATCAACTTGAAGGCCGAGGTCGACCATTACTCCCTTCACTCTGGTGGGATTGCGGTAATCGAAGACGTGAAGAAGAACTTCAGGCTCCACGAGGTTGACGTATAGAACCTTCAAGGATGACGCTGCACCGTTGTGGAAACAAGTCGGCCATCAGCATGTGCTATGTACTATTTTTTAAGGATACGTCCTGCAAGATGTATTGGTTTCATAGAACAAGGGGCCGAGGGAGAACTACAACGCGTCTGGCATAGACTCTAAGAACGCAACCAACTCACGACACTTACAGGATTACTCGCCAAGACTCCAACTTTCTACCTGAAGAAGGCTAGGCCTGAATAGATGTTCTACATACTCTCATACATGGAAGCCGAGGGAAGGCCGAAGAGAGGGAATAAGGAGCTCATGATGACATTGGGATCGGGGTTCAACTGCCACAATCGCAGATGGGATGTGAAGGGCGAAGAACAATGGTGTATGGGGGAAATACAATGTGCAAATAATCAGGGTGCATGGACAGGCTGCTCGCATTTTGTGGAATTTCATAATTTGTGAACATAATTAGAAATGCATGTCTGAATATGTTATAATTGCAGATGGAATCTAAAGTTATTATGATTTCCAATGGAATCATCCATATTTTTCTTTTCAGCTTCTTTCTTGATTTGCGACACTTTATTTTTATCTCATATTGCACATATTACTTCTCTTCGACATGAAAAAAAATATACACGATAACACACCAACCCATGTATGAAGAGAACAAAGGGGTGGGTGGCCCACTTCGGTCGATTCCGCCCATAAATGGACATACGAAAAAATTGAGTCTTGTGACCATGAGGCAGCTGAACCGGGAAACTTTTAGTTATTTTTAAGCAGGAGATAATATGTTTATTTTTTATATGATGAGTAGCTTTCATGTTTCTGAAAATAAAGGGGAGAGATGTAAATGTCAAGTATGTATACATGACAATATCAAATGCACAAAGCATTTCATTTGAAGGAACGGATGCATGTATGTCTTGTTGTCATGAATCAATTAATATGGTGGACTGATGAGTTAACTGCTCATGTAGTAAAAGCGTATTTCCTCTTTTCATTCTTTCCCACATTTCTCTCTCTTTCGTAATGCAGTGCATAATCTAACCAGGGAGGGACAACTTGATATGGACTATTCATGAGTAATTTTCATTACTGATTCCAACGTTAATGAGACAACCACCAAAAGTTGGAATCCTCAATTATCTATGTCCAGCAGGGGAATCTGTAGTAAAGATCATGCGTGGCTATGCTATACTAAATGGAAAGCCGGGGATAAACTTTTAGATGAATAGAATGATTCTATTTCTCCATCCTTTTCTGGTGCTGCTCTGAGCTTGCGACGCAGAACAGTCACAGATGTTTAATCAAACTCAACACCGAAATATTTAGTTTAGAAGGGCCATCATTTGCGATAAATTAAATGAGATTCCCTTCCAGTTGCACCTGAAAATATCAGTTAAGTCTATTATCCCGATTTCATCTTTGATGACTTAAGATAATAGAAAATTAATTTTTTAATAGAAAATTACAATTAAGCAAAGATAAAATCTTGCAGGAAGATAGTGGACAAGATGGAAAAGGTTCCAATTGTGCGATGCAAAATACTTTTTTGAACACCTTTTTTCATCTCTTGAGTCCATTCGTTCGAAATTGTTGGAGCTGATTCACTCCAAGTTAAACATTGGTCCACCCACAAGTATTACCACTATGTTTCGCAAATGGCTTAATGGAATTTTTAAGAAAACGAATAAATATGTGTGTTTCTGCATTTGTTTGGTCAATCTCGAATTGCCATAATGATATTGATTTTTACAAGGTGAAAGTAGCTAATTTTTTGTGTTACAAACATAGATATTTACTAGATTCATAGGTGGACCATTCTTCTACCCGCCGATCAACATGGTCATATGGTCTCTGGTTAATTCCGGCAATCTGTAGCCAAGGTGGACAGTGGCACGCTAAGAGACTAGATTTCAGTGTTCCACTCTTTTACTGGTTGATTTCATCTTTACTTTGTGTGATCCTTGAGTTGTAATACTAGCTACATGATACTTTGTTAAAAATTACAAAATAATGTAAGGCTGTTGGCACAACCTCGATGCAGAGGACAGGCTAATTAGCATAATGACGGTCATACCAGAGTGCTCAACAACACGAGCTATCTTTCTCTAAGACTAAAGAATACAATCTAAAATTAATTAGAGTCGGAGAGGAAAGGCGAGAGATGAGCATGATTGAAGCAAGCATAGTCAAACAGGTTTTTGGGCAAACTACAGTGTATAAGTTGGCCGTGACAGAACGCGGAGTAGGAGTAACCTGATGGGGTTGTTGCTACGTACTGGGATGGGGCATAACAGCCGTACCGAGGTGGTGTCAAAATGCAATCCGAGGATGCAGCCTGAAGCACATCACAACCACGAACTGTAATGGTGTATCTGCAGTTTGCAGGGGCTATCCATGAGGATTGGATGACGCAGCTATCATGGTGGGATATTTTCGAAGAAGGGCACGATGTAGTACCCTTGTAATGTTAACACTGCTAATTTTTTCGAAAAACCTACAACTGTGAAAGTATCACCTGTATTTCCTAATTAAGAACATGATAGGAGACATACTTAGAGCCCTAGACTCCTAGGACATAAGTGTGCTAGTAAACCTAGCACGTATTCTCCACTAGGACATGACTGGTGATAGTACGTAGTATGAGTGTGCTAGGAAACCTAGAGCCTATTCAAACATTTGACAGCATATTATTCACGTTGCACACCACTGTGTAGCCCATGTTTCTCATATCGTGCAGCAGGATCGTATACGCTCTCGTTCAGATTTACTCCCTCCGTTTCTAAATATAAGATATTCTAGCTATTACTCATGTTGACTACATACATACTAATATGAGTGAACATATGAACTAAAAGTTGTCTATATACATATAGATACATATGAATGTGGAAAAATGCTAAAACATCATACATTTAGGAACAGAGTGAGTACTAGCTAAGAGGACATCCGAACATAAATATTGAAGATGTTTTGGGTGTACCGAACAATTAATATTGTTTAATGCATTTGGTATGGTACTTGAGGCATCTAATTTGAAAATAAACAGATTCAATTTTTCATGTGTAGGATATTGGACGAGAGGATATGTGCACGCTTTGTGCAAGTGTAAGAAGTAAGGAAAGAAATGATCTTCGTGTTCAGAGAAAAATCCGTATACGGACTCCAGTAAAGAAAGAAATGCTCTTCTTTAGCCCCTCGACCATATCTGCACTCTCTGTTGCCAACCTGAAGGCACGAAGAGGAGTCCCAGCATGTCCTTCTTTGAGGTACATTTTTTCGACTTTCTTGTTTCCATATTTTATTTGATAGTTGCTCTTCTTTTAATTGCCCGAATTCAGGTTTAGAATACACGGTTGGGTCGTTGGACTTAATTCTGCAGATATTAAATTTTGTAATTTTGAGCTAAAACTGTGACGTTTAGTAGTTTCCATATTATATCACACTAAGTTAAACGTTATTTTGAATTTTCCCATTTCGAGTGTAATTCAGAAGATTGCATATTTTCGGGCCTTAAATAAAACTTTTGCATGCAATTAAATTTAGGGATGAAGCGGAAATTTCGACATTTTGTGCAGTTTTAGCCTCAGCTATTATAAAAATATTTCACCAATTTTGTGTCAATAGATTTCTTGGTTTGTTCATGGAGGAGGCGTCTTGGAAATGATAATATCGGTCACTATTTCAAACTTTAAAAGGTTAAGTAAAGCTGATCCACTATCTTCAATATTATTTATTGTCGATACGTTTGATGTCCTTATTACAAAAGCAAAGGATGATGGCCAAGTAAGTGTTCTAGATCCTCTCCTTGTCCCCAAGGGGGGGGGGGGGTATCAATTGTACAATATGCCGAAAATAAGATTTTATTTTCTTGAGCATGATCTTGGTAAGATGGTGAAATTTAAGTTTATCCTCTCTTCTTTCGAACTATTGTCGCCTCTTAAGATGAGCTTATATTAAGAAAAAAATTCTTGTTTTGGCAGCGCAAAGAAAACTCGATGACTACCATTGTATCATTGAATGGGGGGTTGGATATTTAAATATCTAGGCATCCTAATTCATTATCGTAAACTTCAAAAAAAGTTACGGAAAAAAATTTGAGGATCTGCATCGAGTGTAAGGGCATCTCCAGCCGTTGCGCCCCCCAGGGCCCAAAACGCCGCCGTTTTGGGGCCGCCGCGGCGCCAAACGGCGCTAATCTGGAACCTGGGGGGCAGGCTTCCCAGTCGCTCCCCGAGCCCAAGTTTCGGCCCAAAAAGAACTCGATTCAAAACTCGACGCGTTTTATTGATTTCAGCAAAGTTCGTACAAATTCGACGCAAATTTAAACTAAAACATCGAGAAAAAAAACTAAAACAGTGCGAAGACTATCCTAAGTGTCGTCGTCTTCATCGTCGTCCTCCTCGCGGTCACCCTTCGCCACCATGGCGAGCCAGTTGGAGGGGCCAGCTTTGTCGTCATCCTTCGCCACGACGAGCCAGTGCCGCTCCGCCCGGCCTTGCACCCGCAGCCGGTGCAGCTGCGCCTGCTCGGAGGGCTGGTGGTTGCGCCGCTCGCTCTGCAGCGCCACCTGCCGTCGGTCGGCCTCGTACTGCACGATGATGGCCTGTTGCTCGGCTGATGCAGCGTTTTCGGCCAGTTGCCGGCGCACCTCGCGCTCTGGCTCTTCCCTCTGGTGGGTCTCCAGAGATGCCCGAACGGCGGCAGCCTCCGCCACCGCCGCCGCCTGCTCGAGGCCGCCGAGGACCTGGCGGAACGCTCCCTCGTTCCGCGCGGTCTCGAAGGAGTGGATGGCGGCGTGCTGTTCCGGCCACACGGGTTGCCTCCTCCTCTCCCTCCTCCAGCGCCGGGCAGCCTGCGCCGGCTGCTCGGGCGCCAGCTCTTCCTGGGCGGGCTGCTGCTCGGGCGCCACCGCTCCCTGCGCCGGCGGCTGCTCGGGCGCCACCTCATGCGCCGGCTGCTGTTCCTCTTCGTCGTTGTCGGGCCACGCATCCCAGAGGCGAGGCATCGTTGCTAGGTACGGCGAGGAGGAGGAGGCGAGGAGGAGGAGGCGTGAATGGGAGAACGGCAGCCTTTGACTGGGGCGGCCGCCACGCCTCCGCCATGCATGCACTGGGCGGCCGCCACGCCATTACGCCGGCAGCCTCTTACTGGGGCGCATGCACTGGGCGGCCGCCACGCCATTACGCCATGCTTTTTCGTCGCGTCACTGACAGAGCTGGCCCGCGCGTGCTGCCGCGCAGTTTCGCCCCCCCAGGCCGAACCCAGCGGGCTGAGTTTGGCCTGGGTGCTGCGGCGCGAAATAGCGCCGAAACGGCGCTATTTGGGCTTCTGGGGGGGCGACTGGTGAGGAAACGGCGGTATTCGCCGCTTCTGGGAGGGCGCTAGAGGGGGGGGCGACTGGAGATACCCTAAGTTGCGAAATTGTGTGGTAAGATGCTCTCATACGGGGATCGTATTATTCTAATAAATTCGGTTCCTACAAGATTTCAAATGTTCTTTTCATTATTTGAAATACCTAAGTGGGTACATAAGACGTTAGATTTTGACGGATCCAAATTTTGATGCCAAAATGACCAGTTGAAGAAGAAGTATAGCTTTACAAGGTGAACCATTATTTGCCGACCAAGGGATCAGCGGATCAGGGATTGCAGGTTTTTATATTAAAAAGAAATTTCTCCTTGGAAAATGTCTCTACAATCTTCTTTGCGAAGAAGATGGCTGTCATGAGATATTATATAATAAATAGCTATGTGGGAATTTTTTATCCGAAGATCAACCATAGCCTACGGATTCCCATTCTGTAGGTGGGGTCATGGCAGTTAAAAATGAGTTTTTAGTAGTGGATCCTTTGTTGTTGAAAATGACCAACAAACTTGATTCTGGGAAGAGTCTTGGTTGGATGAAAATCCAATCGCAGTGGAGGACCCAACATTATTCGTCATAGAAGAATGTCATTATTTCAGATTCTTATAAAACTCACCAACGAATATTCAGTTTAGGAGGGCCATTAGTGGCGATAAATTAAATATGTGACTTCTCTTTCGGGTGCACATGAAATTTTTGGTTTAGTCTCTTAATGTCAGTTTCATACATGATGGGATCTTAAAATATCATTCACAATTCATATCTTTTTATGGATTATTAATGGAAAAGTATTATTAACCAGGGATAATATTGCTAGGAGTTAGAGGACATGATCCAAAAAGTGTCTACTTTGTGATGCAGAATAGTCTATTTAACAACTTCTTTTATCTCTTATCTGTTTGTTTGTAATCTTTGGAGGTTGATTCACGTATCATTTAATATTGATCCTCCCACAAGTATTGCCAATATATTCCTACTTGGGCTTACCGGAATTGATGAGAAAACGAAGGTATGAGTAGGCATATGTGTTACAACTTTTGTTTCGTAAATTTTGAATTGTCGTAATGATATTGTTGTAAAGATATTGCTTTTAACAAGTTGTAAGTTTCTAATCTTTTGAAGGTTATGATCCTAGCTATGTAATTATAATGGATCCATATTTCGACTGAACTTGGTCATTTGAGCAATGTTCGGCCATGATAGGCGTTCGCATGCGAAGAGACTACATGTTTAGTGTTAAATTCTTTTACTGAATGATTTTCATCTTCACTTCATGTGATCCAATCTTTTTATATATATATATATATATATATATATATATATATATATATATATATATATATATATATATATATATAGTTACTCCTGGGTGTACATACTCCCATACTCAATATACCACACATACGAGGGTATTATACCCCTTTATTATTTTTCATATACCTCATTAATTAGTTTAAGATACCTCAAAACAATTTGTATGGAAAAAATATCATCAGGGTCCTCGGTTTTTTCAATATACCATTTGTACGTACATAAAATCAATATATGTACACATAATATAAAAATATGTAGAATCTAATGATTTTTTTCAGAAAATTCATTTTGGGGTATCTAGTATTAAATAGTGAAGTATATTAAAAATAATAATGAGGTATAAATGGTTCATTTATGTGGTATATTTGCACGTGAGAGTACTTACACCCAGGAGTACTGAACCATTTTCCTATATATATATATATATATATATATATATATATATATATATATATATATATAGGACAAATTCAGACTACTCCCGGGTGTAGCTACACCCACATGTGTTTAGTATGATGTATGCAGTATCTATCATACCGGAGAGTATGTACAGGTAGTATGCAGTATATATTACTATTTCGGCAGTATATATACTACTTTTTATGTAGTATGTGTAATTTTTCAACATACTCCATTTATACGTACATATATACATGTATTTTGAATATATAGTGCAAACTACCTGTATCTTAGATATTGTATATGAACATACTCAGACAGAAAAAGTATGACACATACCTCCGTATGGAAGTATATGAGACGTGGGTGTAGCTACACCCGGGAGTAGAAACCATTTTCCCTATATATATATATATATACATATATATATCGAAAATTGCCAGCTACAAAGGAGGGTAGCTACCTCCCCCTCCACGGCCGTTGGATCGGTGCATTAAGATCTGCGCTCGGTCAACTCATTTTAGTAATCAGTTTAAAACAAGATGTTTATAGCGAACATATCCATACGTTTAGAGATCACAGTCCGTTAAATATAGACGGCCGTTATCCTCAGGTCATCTTTTTCTTTGCCTAGTCATGCTTCTAGCTTAGGTCATCTGTTTCTTTGCCTAGTCATGTTTCTAGCTTTATTCTGAGTACAAAAATGAGTTGGCAGAGAAAGTTGTTGCTACTGTGAATATGGTCAGTAGTTACTTATTTTTTGTTGCTACTGTGAATATGGTCTTTTTGTTGCTACTGTGAATATGGTCTTCTTGTTGCTACTGTGAATATGGTCAGTAGTTACTTATTTTGCCTGACACATAGAACTTTGTTTGGTATGGTCTATACATATCCGTGCAACCAATCAAATCCTATACGCATGTATCTATTTGGAGTCCAATTTTTGTCTCGCCTTGACCAGGCTTATTAAGCAAGCCTGGAATATGTGTTAAAATGCATATTGAAAGGAGGAGATCAGTTTATACATAAACTTTACAAACGGATTTGGACATGCTAAAAACGACAACAGTATGACGGTACATTCAGCACGTACATGCTAACAACAGCTGCTTTTAGAATTTATTGAAATCAGGACGTATCTGTGATCACAGATTTCAACTATATTCACATGACTGTATTCACGGCGTACATGCCAGGAAATGCGAACCATATTCACATGCCCTGACTGTAATCACGACGTATGTTTCACGGCTCCGTTATGTCATAACGGTGTGCATGCAATCGGAAGATTAGACAACACTAATAATCATAAACATAGTCAAACCACCTGACACATGCGCATGATTGGCACGAATCTTAAAGACATGATCCATGGTCCAGAATGTTGGGGTAGCTACCCCCCTTTTCATTAAATCCACACTCATATATATATATATATATATATATTTATACTTTGTTGAAAACTATAAATAAAGTAATACTATCGATGGCGTGTAGTTTACGGGAGACTTCTTGCTGATGATGACTTTGAAATATCCGGCAACGGGGCCAAAAAATTTGATGGGAGCCTTGACGCCCTCGTAGGTAAAACCCAAGAGAAAGGTTGTGAAGTGTGTAGCAGCAAGTTTTCCCTCAAAAACGAAACCAAGGTTGAATCGACCAGTAGGAGGACAAGCAATCTCTGAAGGTTGATGCAGCTAAGGTGGCAGGGCGCATTACCGGTTCAGAAGCAACGTGGAACCTACACAACACAATCAAATCACTATGTCCTAACGAAACAATAAGGATGCCAATCTCACCGGATTTGTTGAACACAAATAGTTTAAACGTATGGTGTGGAAAACAGTAGGAACAATATGAGAGCAGTATGAAAACAGTATGAAAGCAGTAGGTATTTTATCAGTATGAGGAAAAGGGACCGGGGTCCACAGTTCACTAGTGGTGTCTTTCCCAGAAAGATAAATAATATGTGTGTTGAACAAATTACAGCCGGGCAATTGATAGAAATGAAGGCTGCACCGTAGTGCATATGCAAGACATAAAGATTACTATATGATTCATCCGGGCATTACAACAAGATACATAGACCGTTATCCAACTGCATCTATGACTAAAAATCCACCATTCGAATATCATCCGAACAAACGTTGGGTATTAAGTTGCAAGCAACAGATAATCGCAGTAAGCAAAGTGTGTAATATAAACAATAACATCATCGTTAGACAAAGCATTGTTGTTTTTTTCCTAATGGCAACAACACATCCTCCATCCTTAACGTTACTGTCACTCGAGCACAGATGAAAATGAGGCATGAACCCACTATCGAGCATAAATACTCCCTGTTGGAGTTACTAGAATTTACTTGGCCAGAGCATCTACTAACAACGGAAAGCATGCAACATCATAAATAGCATAAGCATGAAGATAACATGATAGATTGATAATCAGAATACATAGCATTCAACATTCATCAGATCTTAGCAAATACAACATGTAGCATTACATAAAGTTGATCTTTATCATGTTAGGCAGCTCACAAGATCTAATCTTGACGTACAAAGTGGAGAGACAACCATCTAGCTACTGCTATGAACCCGTAGTCCAGGTATGAACTACTCATGCATCACTTTGGAGGAGGGCATGGTGGTGTAGACCCCTCCGGTGATGATTTTCCCCTCTGGCAGGGTGCCGGGGAGAGCTCTAGAACCCTCCCGATCTCGGGATAACGGTGATGGCGGCCTCAGGTGTTTCTCGAGTAAAAGTGGTGTCCTTTTAGGGTTTACGTCTCGGGGGGTTATATAGGCGAAAGAGCAAAGGCGGTGGAGGCCTGGGGGCCCCACACCACCCCCGGCGCGGCCAAGGGGGGCGCCACCCTATGGTGTGGCCCCCCTAAGGCCCCCTCCGGGTCTCCTCGGGACTCCGTTGAACCTCCGGGATTTCTAAGACTTCCGGTCTTCGAATTTTCCAATTTCGAGAATATTTTCAGAACAACTTTTCCGAAACTAAAAACAGCAGAAAACAGGGAAACATGTGAGAAACAATAAGAAAACAACATGAAACATCAGAAATTAAGGATACGTTTATGACGTATAAACTATCCGGCTATAAAAATATAAAAATCGGTATGAAATCGACTCAATAGCGAGCCATTTATTGCCATAGCTGGCCGAAACCAATACAACCCAAATAGTACATGAAAACACTAGCTTGAATATAGTGTTTCATTTGTTCTTTATTTTGGCATTCCATATTCTATCACTTTAAACTTTATTTCTCAAGCTGTACGTAGCAGTATCAAGCAGTTTTTGCCGCTGACAACACCTTCTTCCGCCTAGCGATCATATAACCGTACAAGTATGTAAATCCTGCATACAACCAAACAAGTTGTGTATATTAAAATTCATATTTATTTTCCACAAAACTAAATTTATTATTCTTATTAAGATTAGGTATCTTGGTGGTATCCTACTTTTCGATGCAAACATATCCCATAAGTCTAGTTTCACATTTGATCCATGAATACAGGATTAACTTAGCTCTAGTCAATAGGATGGATTTACAACACCATTTTGTCTTATGTGGTGCAAAGATCCGGAAGGCTCCCGGTGAGTTGTCTCTTTGTCTGTTATCGTAGCAACATTCTCATGACTATCAAAATGATGGTCAGTGGCAAGCGCAGTAAAAATCTTTGCCAACTTCACCTTTGAAACTCGGAGACCCCTCTAAAGTATGTACGACGTTTCTTCAACACTTGGTTGAACGATTAGAACCCAATAGTTGATGAAACAAACTATAATTTTAACCTAATTTAAGGATTGATAAGATGCCATGTTGTCACGGGATGGTAGACTTGAGGAAAAACAAATTGTCGGCTTCTGTGGTGATTAATATAAGCTTCTTAATTTGCGGTTCAAAATTGAAGGTCAATTCCGAGAAGTTACAGTGCCCACCTGGAACATAGAGAGGCATAAGGGCAGCCGTGAAGTAGCGAAATTCGAAGGAGAAATTCCATCTATTAGGCATACTAAGGCAGTATTTCTCTGATGTCTGTGTTAAACCCCAAATATCAGAGCTTGTATGTGACAATAATTTTACCATATTAGCAACATAGAAGTCCTTCTATCTTCAGTTTTTAATATGGGTTACCTTAATGGAAGGCATGGCAACAAAGATTAGGCCAACCTCGCTTAATAGGCCGATAGGATATAAAACGAGGAATGTGCTGTACCTGCAAAAAAATTTGTACGCAAATTTTAAAAAAAGGAACTTCAATTTTTGTTTATTAAAATTCCCTAATTCTTTTTCAAGTTTACGTTAACTTAAATACTGTTACCGTTCTTCAATTGGAACCAACGATTACCTTAGCCATAAGAGCCAGGAAGGTGCAAACCCAAATGTTTCCCTCATACCAAAGAATGGATATCTGATGACCTGTAGGATATTAACCAACAACTTACTAACACTAGTAGACGTGTACGTGCATTGCACGTCTCATAATTTGGATTCATATTAATTGTCGCTGAATCGGATATATCTAGACATATTTTACCGGTAGATAATGTACTTAATATACAATTCGTAATGATCAGAGAGAGTCTTATATAGACATGTCTTTGAACAATATTTTAATTCAGCGAGTTTTTTCCGAGCCACTTAAATATCATAGTCCAACGATGTAAGGGTGGTGCAAATCTTCACTACGATTCAGGATGTACACAAATATATTGTAATTATTAGTTTAAAAATTCTTAAAACCAGCAACCAACTAAATATTATCCAATATTTACTTTTTTATTTTGATGAGGGGTTCAAAAAAAATATCTCTCGGGTTAGATACTACGCACGTCTCCCTAAACATTACCCATGAAAAATTCTAAATCAAAATCAATCATAAAAGGTCTACATCGTTTGCCAAAGCACAGATTCACCAAAATTCTAAAATGCCAACGTTCAACTTTTTTGTCAATGGTTTGGCTTTTTTTTTTTATCTTCGCAGAGAAAGTGCGTGCAAGTTCAGATAATCGTAGTCAAACAACCAGCCAAGCTAACCAGCCAAACCCTAGCCCTAGCCGACCCCCTCCCTAGCTTTTTCCTCCTGCACCACCACCCCTTTCCCTCTTTCTCTTGGGTCCCTCAACTCTCACTAATGACCCACCGTTTGACGCACATGTGCGTGGCAACGGGAGATAAAAATCATCATCCCGGAGGCGCACAAAATAAATACGTTTTAAAACATGTCAGCGTTAGAAATTGTTACAACCTAGTCATTGACATAGCTTCTAATGGTATAAGATTGTTTTACTCAAAAAACTATTGTTAGCAAGTCCTGAAACCATTGCATGTATCAACTAACAAGCCAGAACAACTGGAAAATTGCATCAACGACCAATTACACAGATTTAAGTGTTAACTCAAATATTTTCTTATATAAAGTAGTAGAAAAGAGGACCATGCATACATGTCATGGCTTGTTCAGTACATATGTCCCGGCCAATTAATTAAGCTACATAAGTGCAGTGTCGTGAAAATAAAAATAAAAAGGAAGCTACATAAGTGTTGAGGCTAGGCCTGTGAATTAACTGAATTAGCAACTCGAATTCGCCAATCATTATCTCACATTATCTTCTCCCTTAATTGGCACAGCTCAAGGTCATGTTTATGCCTCACATATGTATTCTCCGGTTTTGTCAATGACTCTAAAGGGCACATGGCATAGAACTAAGACAATGGCCAGCTGCTAGCTGGCATAGTAGAGAAACTAAACCGTCCATCTCGTCGATGTTCTCCTCGATGATCTATTCACAATACCTTCCTGCTCTATCACACAAACTGTATAAAAAACACGAAGAAGGAAGAAACGTCCTACATATGTCGTGTTGCACAGGACACCCCAGATTTCTTCTATGGACCTCCCGTTGACCACCTCTAGCTGAACCTCCCTCTACTGCTCTAGACCTACAGAGAAGAGGCACGCGTCGCCCCTTGCTGCTGCGCTCATGAACAGCAGCGTTCCAGCTCTGTCATGATTTTTGTATCGAACGCTGCTAAACTCCCCACTAAACTTCTTCTACTGTACCTATACAGTTCAGACACCCGAGACGACACCGTCTCTTGGATCCAGCTCCTTAGAAACAGAAAGTCCCACGTCTCTTGGATCCAGCTCCTCAGAAACAGAAAGTCTATCAACAGCCAATCCAGAATTTGACAGAGGGCCTCCACGGCAGTTCACCTTAATTATGTTGTTGAGGTTCGACCGCCGTCTTTTTTTCCCGAATAAACAGCGTGCCCTTCAACCTCCTACTCGCTGCCATGCCGCTGCTTCCCACGCACGCGCGCGCGGCTGGACGCCGCGGGAGCACGATTCTGTCCGCGGGCGCACCGCCTGTGACCCACCGCTCCGGCATTGCGGGAGACCTCCGTACCACGTATGTGCGCGTACGTACGCCGGTCCCTGCCCCGTCTTCCGACTTGCAAGTTCAATACGTCTTGCCGAGATTCCGGCCGACGCTGATGCGCCGCTTGCTCCTGTCCTAATCGAGTGCGTACTGAACGCTGCTCCTCATGATCTCTCGGCTGCTCACTCAATAATATTGATGCAACGCACAATACCACGGCCCTGCTCCGAGCCCTGCTCGCATAGCTTCCAGGCGAGGCGACCTCCAGCCGATCGCCCGGGTGCGCCGCCCCTCCCCCATTGCCTCCGGCGAAGCGGACATACGAAGAAGTAGCTAAGGCATCACATATTTGGTGGATGCAGCCAGAAGGGAAGCAGTCGTGGACTCGTGGCGTCATGGGAGGAGTCATATGCGGCGGAACACCGAAACAAAGGGGAAACAGACGGAAGATATGTCGCCCCGGGTGTGTCTCAGGTCGGCTTCGAGACGGATATTAATATTTAGCGGTGGCAATTTCGTAATTCTAATCCACGTCGAGTAGCTCAACAATGAAACGATCTAATCCGTTTGATCACGTAGTTTGACGGCCGAGATTTAATGTATCTACGAAGTTTGTTCTTTTATAAGTAGTTTAGATTAGCAATAAAAGATTATAAGTGAAATCTTTTATTGCTAAGCTCAAAACAAGACATATGCTAAAACAAATCAGAACACAAGAAAATTTTGTTTACTATAACTTTAAGATCACATGCTACGTACTGTATTATAATCATATGATGTCTTAACAGTGAAATTAACCTTGAAGTCATTTTTTTGGAAGTAATATGTCTTACCTCAGTGATGGACCAACTGAGAATCAGTGAGGTAACAAGAATATGTGATCGTGCCTGAAATTTTCTTAGAGAAATGAGCTAATTTCCTCGAGAAAAGATCATGAAACTTGTTAGGGATGAGGACATGTCATATATACTTCCGGAAAGCTCCACATGATTCCCCATGTGACGTACATCCTTCCAAAGATTTGCGAAAGAGGTGCAATGACCGGGGACCTCACGAGGCCTTTTTTCCGACAATTCAGCATGTCCCGGAAAAAACGAGTGTGAACAAAAATAATTTTAGTCTGAGATACAATGCATTGTAGCTAGGACTACTAATCCATATCTATAATTGCCTTAATGTGTAGAGAGTCCACGTAATGTCTGTTAGTATACCACATACATTTGATTGATTTTCGCAAGCAGAACATTGCGATTAATATACCACCCGACATGAAGAGAAACAAAATTAAGAATTAATTATTCTTACCTAGAATTGAATGGAAAATCTGGGCACCAGCAACACCATCACCGGGCAGGCAAAGACAAAATATTAGCAGCAAAATTTAAATTACACAGGAAAAGAGTTAGGTGTCCCCCAATGCTTGATTTTTAGCAAGATAGAATAGACAAACTGATGAAGCGACACTTTAATTAACGAGGAGAAAGAGTAATCTTGTGTATGTTCATTTTTCACTATACATATATAGTTTGTCTTAAGTGAAACTTTTTAAAGTTTGATCAACTTTACAGAAAAATTTCAGCATTCACAATATCAAATCAGTATTATTATTGGATTTATCATGATCTATATCTTTATATTATATTGATTTGGTATTATCATTTTTTGTAATTTTCATACAAATTTGCTCGACTAAAACAAGTCTAATATGTTGAGTAAAAAGGACCAGAGAGAGTATACTTACTATCGTACAATTATGACAAATGTTTATAGGCAAGGAAAAAACGGTTACTGCCCCAACCACAGGCGAACATGGTCCCTAAACGATTAAATGTAACCTCACTTAGCCAACCCATGCATAGAGGTGCATTGTGTCATAGGGGTAGTATCATAAAATTCTTACATGTAATTTCTAGAATCATTTCTTCTTGCAGGCCATACGCTATATGTGACTGTCACTACAAAACCTTTTTTTCTTCGAATTAGTGACACGCCGGGTCAAATATATACAATACTGTGTTGTCGCACTATAATCAACTACCCACTACACGTATGTAGATACGTGCACTAAATGAATAGAGGTACACGTTTTTTACACTAATATCTTAGGTTTAATTGAAAGTTAACACAGTTAGGGGTGTTCTCAGTTAAATCCTATTATGAGAAATACATGTTTTTTACACAAATACCTTTGGAGGTTAAAGGTCTCTCTTAAGATTACAAAATTTATGTGTTCTCTTTACCGTAAGGAACAATTGACTAAAGATAGTTTAGTTAAAAGGAGGTGGATGGGGTATACGAAATGTGAGTTTTGTGCTGAGGATGAGATGACTGATCATCTTTTTATTTCTTGTGACTTTGCTCGTAAAATCTGGAGACTAGTTCATTTTACTTTTTCTATCACACCACTTTTATGTACATCCAATATGTTTTGTTCTTGGTTAAACGGGGTGGACAAATGTATGAAAGCAAGTATACGCATAGGTGTATGTGCTTTTATTTGGTCAATTGAAATTGCAGAAATGATGTCATTTTTAACAATTTGAAATCTGGTCATTTTCTTCAGGTTGTTCACCGAGCTACGTTTTGGATCCAACAATGGTCATTCCTACTCCCAGAAGGCTGGCGAGTACGTTTGGATTCTGGATTTACCCGGCTCATGGCGGTTGTCCGGGCTATGTTCAAGCAGGGTGACTGGTTGCACACTATAAAATTATATCATGTGTAATTCACAAGTGTTGATGCTTTTTCGTTGGCTTGTCTACAGCCACAATTCGATTTCGTTGAATTGTATCTTGTTCCATATACGCAGAATTTTTACGTTTTAATATAATAAGCGTGTGCGTCGACTAGATACAGAGTCTGGGCTTTCCGTTTCAAAAAAATAAAGATATGTATACCACCCAAGATGGGTAGCTTAACGTGTATAAGGACGTGCTAAGAGACGATGCAGTTGGAAAAAGGTAAAAAAATACAGAAGGTTTAATGAAGAATCCTAGTGCAAGTATGCAGGCAGACCTCCACAACGGCGGCGGTCTGCGCGTACAGCAGCGGCCGCTCGACGGCGCCGTAGATAGCCTCATGCCCGCTGCTCTCGAACAGCAACGCCGATACTGCACGGTACAGCACCTGTGCCCTACATGCATGGACGAAGTGGAATAGTGGATGAACATCACTGAAAGAGGAAACAGTACGTTTATGCGCTGCAGATAGACGATGGCCGGGGCAGGCTGACCAGCCGTAGAAGGCAACCCAGTTGTAGAGGACGAGGTACAGGCGCCGCCCGGCCACCGACCTGCCGGTGCTCTTCGCCATTACGGAAGAGAGTTGCAATTGCTGCTGCACGCACGGATCGAGCAGATGCTGGTAGCTGCGTTCAGTGGACCTATTAATACTAGTTAGCACGGTTTGATCGGATTGTGATCGTTGGTACCTTACGTCTGACGTGTTGGTTTCTTGGACGGTTGGGCAGCGCGGAGTGGCAAATTTTACCAGTTAGCGTGCACGGATAAATGTTAGTTGTTTCGTGCAAGGCGGATTCTTTTTTTTACATCCACGTAACCTGATAGTATGAATCACACACACCCATTAGAAACTCTAAGAGGAAGGTATGATATGGCGTAGGAACAAATTTCACTCAACGAAGAAAGCAAGTTGATCAATCCAGTAGACACTAGTAGAAAAATGATCTTTCGTCCAACCCATTTAGTCACCTTCATGCTTTGGGCCGAAACTAATTGGACATTAGTCTCAGACTCTCAGTTCCAATTGGTAGGGGGACGAACACGCCCTGTCGAGCTCTAGTCCTGATTCAATCGGGACCTTTAGTTCCGGTGTGAAACACAAGTCGGGACTAAAGGGGGTGGGCTAGGCTGCAACCTGACGCAACCCCTTTAGTCCCGGTTGGTATCTCAAACCGGGACTAAAGATGAAACTTTAGTCCCACTTTGAGACACCAATCGGGATTAAATGTTTTCTAGATATTTATGTTTGCCAAGCCGTATCTGACATTTGTCTCATTGCTACTTCCCTCCAAGCTCGGGTTTCATCCATTTTTGTACAAAATTTGTCAAGATTTGGTGGTGGAGCAACTATCCAAGTGCTCTAAAAGGTTTGCAATTTCATCCTCTCATCTGTCGTTGCAATTTTGTCTTATTACATACTCTAGAAGAGAGTGATTAGTGCATTCTAGTTTAGGTCTAAATGTGGGAATTTATTTGATTTATTTGCAATTTGAGCTCAAATTTACTTCTTAGTTTGGTATGTGTAGGTGTGGTATTGATAATTAGGTTGTTTATCTCAATTTTGTTAGTCGTAGTGTTAGTGAGTTAGTGTGTGTAAGCTAGTGTGATCGTGGGTGTGCTAGGGTGTGCCTTAAAAGTATAGTATTAGTGTGTGTTAGTGTTCTAGGTTTTAGTGTTAGTTTAGTGGTAGCTAGGTTTAGTTTTTAGTTTAGTGTGTTAACTTCTTATATTGCATATGTGTAGGGCGGTTAGGGTGTCGTCCCGTCCCCGTCCTCACGGTCGTGGATTGCCCATGTTGATCTCGTCTTCGTGTTCATGTTTGACTACTTCATGTTTAATGTATTCTCCTAATATTGTTATATCCATAACATGCACCAAAATGTATTAGTGCGAGGATTGTGGCTATCTCGAGTGCATGAATAGGAAGTTTTGCGTGGTTTTTCCAGAGGATGTTCAAACTAGCATGGTATGTTTAAATTCGACATGTCATGAGCCTATTTTCTTTTATCGATATTGTTGTAGATGTTAGAGGTATTTTTATTCGTCTTTTTTATGTTCTCTTATTTCATTGATTAAATTGTTGCATTATGCTAGCCATATAACAAACACTAATATCTACTTGTTGTTTTTCTCAGAATATCTTGTGCAAAGCTAGACGTGACTTCTTGGAGCATGTGGGTGTTGCCTTCACCGACCACAGGACATTTGTGGACAACTTTTTCTAGAGGACAGTGCCCACCCGAAGTTTCACAGTTTTGTGCACCAATACTTCAATAGCTCTAGTTGGACAGATCTTCTTATTCCGTTCGGCATGGAACCTGATCACGACTATGGTGGAAAGGTGCACCATCCATCTCGACTATGGTGATGTCTCTACATACATCACGTATAATTCTGACAACTACAACACTTCTCATGACATGCATGAGTCTCAGCTGATCGAGACACTTAGTAACTTGATAGCTATGATAAGTTTGAGGGGATCAGTGTAAAACTGTAAATATGGCAAGGAAAGGGAAGGGACTCGCTCGAAAACAATTGCCTCGCAAGGAAAGGCAAGGCAAGGAAAGTTCGATGCTACCTTCCCTCACGAGGTGCAGCACGCTTCCAGTTCTACGTCCATGTCAAGTTGGTGGGATGGTTTCAGAAGTTGCAAGGTATGCATTCTAGGAAATTATGTACTGTAATTATGATGGTAAATTAGGTTCATTCATTCTCTTTGGAATAAACTTGTGAAAGTCGCTTAAGTTTAGAAATAAACACACCTGACAAGTCTAGGCTAACCATGTGGTGGAATGTACTCACAACTTAGAATAATCCAGCAAGTAAAAAATTGAATGTACTCCTGAATAACTGTTGTAAATTATATATATAGCTGAAATCCTGAATAACTTTGTGTGCATCTAATGTTTCCTGTTTGTACATAAAGCTGAAGATGATAAGAAGCATTGCATGCCATAATACTAATGTTTCCTTTTTTCTACAAAAACATGAAGATGGGTGTATTAGGAAATTGGTCAAAAGGGTTCATAGGCTTGGTTTGTCTCAGGTAAACTCATACTCCACATTCAGTACACTCTACTCTTCTCTAAAGTTATGAAGAGTACAATAGTTTTTCAAGGTGATAATATCTTACTTAGCACAAGATAGTTTACTATTAATTGTAACTAGTAAATCATCAACTGATAACCACGCCTGGCAACCTGGAAATATCATGCAACATGGGAACCTGGGAGTAGTTTCAACTGACCCACAACCACATATGGTAAGATGGGAACCAGGCCTCAGACCCACAACAAAAATTGAAATAGCCGCATGATACACTGACGCAACCAAAATTGACACAAACAAGCAAATAAAAAAGATGTTCTTCATTCATTTACAATGCATTCATTTGCATACTTTTTATAAATAACAAGGTGATGTTGCACTTCTTTCCTTTCCTAGGCTCGACTGTAAAATACAGTAATAATAGTGGCATGGGCGATGATAAAATCTAGATGGACACACTAAATGTGAGAGGCACTCGGCACGGCTCTGAAAATATACTCCACGACAATAAGAGTCCATCATCAAGTGTAGATCATCATTGGATAACGGGCCATCTATTTTAGGACTGGCAGTACATCTATTTTAGGAGAACAGTGGAAACAACAAGAAAGATTTTGTACATTAAGGGTTAATGCATGAATATGTTCAGAGCATCGGCTAACGGCGAGCAAGAGCTTGATATGGCCTACCAAGTGCTCCCATTATCCTGTTGAACACAACCTTTATAGGGAAGCATGTGACCAATGGAATTTCTCCTTGAAGGTTACTGTTGTTGTTGCTTCTTGGAGGGACCTGGTGCTCGGAGGGTGTTTTCGTTGATTGGAGAGCTGCTTCGAGATTGTTCTTTCCCTTTCTCTGATTGGATGGTGATGCCGCTTGAAGGTTGTTGTTGCTCTTCTTGCCCATTATTTGATCGAATGGTGCTGCTGTTTGCAGGTTGCTGCATCAACCTAATGTAAAGATCAGTCTACTCTACGGCATGGGAAAAACCCTCGTCATTGGGAAAGACGTGGGGTTTTGCGTTGTCCTGCTGGATGAAGATTGTGCTTCCTTCATCTTCGTCGGGCCACACATCTTTTTGTGACTTCAGCTCAAGTGTCCCCTTTTTTTGGCGTCGGCTCTTTCTCTTCGCTGGAGTCTCTATGACAAAGGCTAAATGCCAATTTTGTGACCGAAAGTTACTTCCCCATCATCACTGTATCTGGGCCTCACCACATAGGCTAAGAATATCACATTTCCGATGCGTTGTTTGTTTCCGGTGCGCAACGGTCGAGGCTCTTCGGGTAGGAGGTACTATGTGTTCTTCACCTCTCATCAAGGTGGATGATTTGATTCATCTTCTGGAACATAAGACTGTTGATATCGACGAAAGATACACCAAACTTTAGTCTACCAATCTTGTTAGTTTCTGACATCACCGGCTTCAAGGTGCTAGTGTGCCGAACCACCTTGCCCAAAAGGAACCTTGCGTGCAAGGTTTAGCTGGAAACACTCAAAACCCTTGATAGAGCTCGGATTGTTTTCCTCATGTTCAATGGCACTATCGCTATCCTCTCGATTTCTAGATCCTTCTTTTTACGGCCAACTAGACCTTTCCTTTTGCTCGAGACATCAACTTCTTCACCTTGATCAAGTTTTTTATTTGCTTCCTCCCAAATTCTTTCTACTATTTGTAAAATTGTGTTCAACAAGCTTGCAACTATCATCTGTTCCACATGCACGACTTGTCCATCTCTGCTCGTGATCACTGCCAAAGCAAAGTAGACACCATATCTTTGCTCATTTGATAGATTTACTTTTGTTTTGTTGAATACTCAACATATGCATGATTTTCTTCTTGACCAATCACATCTTCCTCTTGATTATCCAACCCGATAGCAACTTCCTCTTGAGCATCCAAACTGAGAGCAACAACTTGTCGAGGAAGCTCATTCAAATCGAGAGCTTCGCAAGGAAGCTCATTCAAATCGAGAGCTTTGCAAGGAAGCTCATTCAAATCGAGAGCTGCAACTACTTGAGCAATCTCGGAAGCAACATCTTCTACTTCTCGAATGAACTCCGCCTTGTAGGTGTTATCTAGGTCATTGCACATTCCAGTAAAAGAGCGAGATTGGGTCATGACATTGTTTCTTTCGAGAATAAGAATGCACCAGCTGAATCATATCTTACCGTGTACTGAAGGTTCAAAGAAGATGTCCTTTTGATGCATCATGTTATATTTCCACATATGTAGTGCTTTATGGGGTAGTTTCTTCCTCTTGGAAAGCAGCTTACAGAGCTTGTTGTCATCAATTTGTTTTCTCATGTAGTTGTGCAAAGGAAAAAATTATAGTATATTGACATGATATATTTGTCTTTGAAGGTAAGAGCCAACTGAGACTTACTCATTGGAGAGAACTATTTGATCATCAAATTTCAGCATCATATTTCTCATTGGTGTCAAAAAGAGGAGGTTCTTTTTCAATCTGCAAAGGAGTTTTTGATGTTCTTAGTTCTCTCTTCCAACTCTGCAGTCAGGGAAGTAATAGAACATCAGATTAAAATTCTTTATAGATAGAAGATTCTTTTTTGTTTTGCTGCAAAGGTAGTTTTGTTTTGCTCATGTAGTCTGGTAGTCTTTTCACATGGAAAATTGATGTAGCGATCATATTCAATAATATAGACTATTGTCATTAAACTAAACAACACAGTGTAACAAAGTTATTACCTGCAACAATGTTTTGGTGGCTGCGGATGAAACACTAACAAAGATGAGGATGGAGATGCTTCTTTTGGTTCTGCTGAAACGGGTTGCTGCTTCTCTTGGTTCTGCGCTTGCTAATGCTTCTGCTGTTGCATATACTTAAGCTGCGCTTGGTGCCGCTCTTGCTACTACTGCGGCTCCTATTGCTTCTTCTAATATTCATGCTACTCCTTGACAAGCCTTGTGTTATCGATTTGTCATAATATCACAGAATGTGCTCCATTTACCAAGCAATTGATTTCACACTGATTCTGCTTCTTCAGGAACTCCAGGAACTGCGGCCAACTGTAGGCGCTGCCAGCGATCGAGGTGCTAAAGGCGACGAGCTCGGGCAGCGGCTGACGTGGAAGCTATGGCAGGTATAGCTGGACATTCGGCCCGAGCTTTTGGGCTTGGCCCGAGCCAGGCAAGGCTCGGCCCGAGTTCAGCTCGGCCCGTAAGAAAAGGAGACCGAGCCAAGCCTCTATTTTGGGCTCGTAAAGGCCTCGGGCCGAGCCTGGGCTCGGCTCGGTCCGCTCGATTGGCTCGGTAAGTTACATAAGAAGCAGCCCAGCTATACTACTACAGCCTGTTAGTGCATCGTTCCAGCTATACTGCAGCATGTTCGATAGTTTAGGTCTTCCTCACGCATCCGCCGTCACAAGCTGCAACACTGTGCCCTTGCGCCGCCCACTGCCGTCACAATTCCGCCACATCACGCCGGCGTCGAGCTAATCCACCGCCGCCAACCACGCTGACACGACCTCATCATCGAAATCATCAGATGCGTGCTCCACCCCAGCCATAACTCCGGCAAGCAGCGGCGGCGGCATTGTTGATGCTGCCTCCGCCGATGTCGGGGAAGAAAGATCCCACCTGTCAGTGACTCTCCACCCTCTGGCTCGCGAGCTGCACCGAGTTTGACCGAGCTTTTGAAAGCTCGGGCCGAGCTCCGTTTGGCGGCTCGCCGGCAAAGTCGAGCTGGCTCGGGCTCGGCCACTTTGGCCCGAGCTTTTTGAAGGCTCGCCCCGAGCCAGGCCGACCTGGCTCGTGTCCAGCAAGAATGGCAGGCAAGTGAAAATAACATCGTATTATGATAAAATCCTTCCCTATATTATGCTCTTTCCAATATCAGTAGGTAATGCATGTTTATTACTCCAATGTACTCTAATGCCAAGTTTATCAGAGAGTATTTTGTGGGTACTGCAATGCAAGGTTACATTTGATGTCAGGAAAAGCAACAATATTAGGGTCAATTTTCTTAGAATAACATATAGCAGCAAGAACACACAGTTCAGGTTAGAATTTTTCAGGAAAAAACTTATAGTGGCAAGTCCCTATTGCTTAATTATGTTCAGATGAGAGAAAGTAGAGTTTGGTCTAAATTTTAGATTAGAAATGATTTAGGTGACTGAACATACTGAATTTTGCACTTAGATACTACTCCCTTTCCACCTAAATTTGAGATTAGAAATGATTTAGGAGTAGATCATGGTTATCTGAACATTGCGTGCAATTGATTGTTGAGTACTCCCTTTCATGTGCAAGAATTACAACCCATTTAGGTAGCTTTTCCCGAAATAACCATTACAGGATGTGCACCTCTTGCAGGTTCAATGTTCGAGGGGTAGTTCTTGGAGTTCGTGGAGAACTTGGTTCGTGGAGTTCATGAAGAACTTGGTTCAGGTCCTCAGTTCGGGTTCGAGCAAGATGGACGACGACCTTGTACTTCTGGAGGATCTTGATCACCTTCACGAAGATTCATGCCCGAAAGGTCATTGGCGCATTGCCGCCTGCGGAAGCAGGAAACATGGACCGGCGAGGTCGACCTCACTCCAATCTTCCTGAGCTTGTAGGTGCGACGACGAGGTCGAGTTCCCTCCTATCCTCTTGTGCGCAGATGGCGATGGCGAGGTTAAACTCCGTCCTGTGCGCTGAGATGTGGGGTTGAAAATCGAAGGCGAGGTCCCGCGCGAGGACGACGACGGAGCTCGGAGCAGAGGAAATCAAAGGCGTGGTCCTGCACGAGGACAGTGACAGCGAGGGCCTGCGCGCGCGGACGCCGATGGAGCTTAGAGAAGAGGAAATCGAAGGCGAGGTCCTGCACGAGGACGGTGACGGAGTTTACAGCGGAGGAAATCAAAGGGTCCTGCGCGAGGACGGCGACGGAGAAGTCTGGCGCGCGCGGATGGGCAGCGACGAGGTCCTGCGCGCGTGGACGGCGACAGAGCTCAGAGGAGCAGAGGAAGTCCTTGATTTGAATCACGGGACGGATTTGAAACGATCAGAGCCGATTCGGTTTATTTGTAAAGTGACAGTTCTACAGTGCTTGCGACATTTAAATCCGCACGGAAGGAGTATACAGGGTTACCGTAAAGGTCAAAAGCTGTAGGTGGATGAGACTGATGGCACTGAGATGGGGCATAGGGTGGTCTGCACCGGAAAAACGTTCTGGAAAATTTACGAGGACAACAGCCACGAGGGCCGAGGTGGTGACAATATGAAAAACGAGGGATGCTGGCAGCTGGTTGGTATAACAGTCCGAAGCAGTCTGCATGAGACGACGAACTCATGATATCTGATAATTAGTGTATCTCCGATATTTGCAGAGATTATCTTTGAGGATTGGAGGAAAGAACTATCATGATGGGATATTTTTATAGAAGCGCATGATGTAATACCATTGTAACGTTGTACTGCTAAAGATCTGCGAAAAGCCTACAACCGTGAAAGGCTCATCTGTATTTCCTAACAACATCATAGGAGACATACTTAGCACCCTAGACTCCTAGGACATAAGTGTGCTAGGAAACCTAGAAGCTATTCTCCACTAGGACATGAGCAGCGATAGTACGTATGAGTGTACGGTACCATGCATGCTATTATTCATGTTATTCATGTTGAGCATCAGTGTGTAGCCCATGTTTCTCATGTTGTGCATCATTCAGATTACTTTCTAAGAGGACATTTGAACATAAGTATTGAAGACGTTTTGGGTGTACCGACCAACTAATGTGGTCCTTCTAGTTTATCGCATTTAATATACTACCTCCGGTCCAAATTAAGTGTCGTGAGAAAATTACTAGGCTAGTACAAATTCCTTCAGATCTCCCGAGAATAATTTCGGATCGGAGGGAGTAGTACTTTCAGGCATCTAATTTGAAAATAAATAGAGTCAAAATTTTCAATTGTAAGAGACTAACCTGAAGAGACAGGATGAGGAGTCCAAGCATTCTTCTCTGAGTTACAAGTTATATCATCCTCTGGTCTAGTCGATGCAAAAATGACATTCACTATGGTGTAAAAAGTGATATTCATTGTGTATATAATTATATACACAATACTCCGTACGATTTATGCCTTGACTCGCTCGGGTTCTGATCATAACCCGCTTTTGTTAGACTCGGATTCGCATACACACATTGGGAACAAAAATCATTTCTCCTATGAATTATCTTGGGTGCACCGAGATGGTTTTTATGAAATGGTTCGTCATGAGTGGATGTCGGTTCACTCTGGTAGTACCCCAACTGAACGGTGCCAAACACATAAGTGGTGAATATAAATTATTGGAAGACAAGTTAACACTTCTCTTAGATCAATTATACATTAGATCTGAATCAACTCCTTTATCAGTGGCCGCGCGGGCTGCTAAGAATGAGGCTGTGCACCGCTTGACTAACTTATGACATGAGGAAGAGGCTAAATGGGCTCATCGTGCAATGGTTAGGCACATCCAGGAGGGTGGTAACAACACTAAATACTTTCTACTTATAGCTAATGAAAAACATAGGAAGAAGCGTATTTACCAACTTGAGCAAGATGAGGGAACAATTGTTGGTGATGCAAATCTTAGATTTTTCATTTTTGAATATCATAAGAAACTATTTGGAGCACCGACTCCGAGTTATGTTTCTTTAATATAAGATGAGAATAATGATATGCCTCAAATCTCTGCAGAGGAGAATGCCATCTTAACCGCCTTGTTTACGGAAAAGGAGGTGTTTGAGGCAATTTCGAATATGGAACATAACAAAGCTCCAGGACCAGACGGGTTTCCTGTGGTGTTTTTCAGCATTTTTGGGATGTAATTAAGTTTGATTTGATGGCGATTTTGCCTATAGTTACATTCGGGAGATTTGTTGTCGTTTAAGTTAAATTTTGAGATTATAACTCTACTTTCTAAAAAATCAGACGCGACTCGGATTGAGCTATTTAGCCCAATTTGTCTCCTTAATGTGAATGTCAAGATTTTTATTAAAGTTAGTACTAACCGTGTGACATCAATTGCGAGTCATGTCATTATGCCAACTCAGTCTGCTTCTATCTCTGGCCGAAATGTTTTAGAGGGAGTGGTGGTTCTCACGAGACCATTCACGAACTTAAAAAGAAGAAGATGGATGGAGTGTTGTTTAATATAGATTTTGAGAAGGCTTACGATAAACTTAATTGGTCTTTTTTGCAACATGTTTTACGAATGAAAGGTTTTTCACCTAAGTGGTGTGAGTGGATAGCTAGATTGGTTCAAGGGGGTAGCGTTGGTATAAAAGTGAATGATGATATCGGTCATTATTTTCAGACGCTTAAGGGTTTAAGGCAAGGAGATCCACTATCTCCGATACTTTTCAATCTTAAGGCGGATATGCTGGATGTTATTATTTTGCAGGCAAAAGATGATGGCCAGGTTGGTGGGTTAATACATCAATTAGTCGATGGTGGAGTATCAATCCTGTAATACGTTGACGACACAATATTGTTTATGGAACACGATATATATACGGCATTAAATTTGAAGTTGATTCTTGCTATGTTCGAACAACTGTCAGGTCTAAAAATTAAAGAATGAAATATATTGTTTTGGTAGTGCTCAAGAATCTCAGGATGACTATAAAAGTATTTTCGGTTGTGAGTTCGGAAATCCCCCCTTTAAATATCTGAGTATGCGAATTCATTATAGAAATCTTCTTAACAGAGAGTGGAAAATGCTGGAAGCTAGATTTGATAAAAAAAAAGTTGGGATCATGGGCTGGTAAACTTTTATCTTATGGGGACCGTCTCATTTTTATAAACTCGGTGTTTTGTAGTCTACCGATGTTCCTCCTTTCCTTCTTTGAAATCCCGGTGGGTGTTAGGAAAAGGTTTGAAGTTTTTAGATCCAAGTTCTTTTGGCAAAGTGATAGCATCAAGAAGAAGTATCGTCTCGCAAAGTGGAATATTGTCTATAGAACGAAAGACTAGGGGGGTTTAGGGATTGAGATTCTGGAAATTAAAAACATGTGTCTTCTGAGTAAATGACTATATAAATTATTGCATGAAGATGGTGTTTGGCATGAGTTATTAAAGAATAAATATTGGGGGGACAAAACGTTGTCCCAGGTTTAGGCCAAGCCTACGGACTCATCGTTTTGGAAAGGGATTATGAGGGTTAAACATGAGTTCTTTTCCCGTGGCTCTTTCGTGTTGGGTGATGGGAATCAAACGAGATTTTGGGAGGATACATGGCTAGATGATGAACCGTTATCACAACAATATCCAACCCTATATAACATTATTATTCATAAACATGTCACTGTGGCAAGTGTGCTATCCCATAACCCGTTAAATATTCCTTTTAGAATAACAATCATGGGAGATAGAAGAGATGATTGGCTGGATTTGGCAGAGAGACTTATGGAGGTATCACTATCAAATGTGAAAGACTATTTTTGTTGGGGGCTAACACTGGATGGAGTGTACACAGTCAGATCTCTTTATGCTGATATGCTCCATGGACCAACAAGATATTTGTTTAAATACTTGTGGAAGATAAAAATCCTGCTTAATTTTTTTTTGTTATGGTTCCTTAATCGAAAGGTAATTCTAACCAAACATAACTTAATTAAAACGCGATGGATTGGCTGTAATAAATGTTTGTATTGTGATAAGGATGAGTCCGGGGAACATCTTTTTATTTCTTGTAAGTCTACTATAAATATTTGGAGGCTTGTACACTTTTAACATTTATCCTCCTAATAACATAGCGCACATGTTTGGTAGTTGGCTTAATGCGATTGATAAGAAAACGAAGGCACGACATATTCGTATCTGCGTGTCTGCTTTTCTTTGTGCGATACGGACATCTCGTAATGATGTTATTTTTAACAAAAAAACGAGTTGTTCATTTTCTGCAGCTGGTAAACAAGGCGCGCTATATTCTATCCACATGTGGTCATTTCTACTGTCGGCAGATCAGCGGGACTTATGGATACGGGCTATGCTCGACTGGTGGCGGTCATTCAGTCTATCTACATTCGGGTGGGTGGCTTAATTCTACAAGGATAGCTGCCTAGAGTCATGATTTTCGAGTGGTTAATTTTTGTTGCCACCTTATGTTATCCGTGAGCTGTAAACCGTACACATTATTTCTGATACTTTGGTTTTAATCAAGACCGGATGTGTGCATCACTTTGATGCAGAGACCGGGGCCAAACGGCTTCAATTTCTAAAAAAAAAATACTCGGTAGGATTTGTGGGTCATGTTCCCTCATCTAGCTCATTCGTTGTAATTTTAAGTTTTCTTATATTCCTTTCTCCTCCTTGATCTGATTTAAATTGCCCCACACTTTACGCCGTACACGTCGTTTCGTGATTTGCTTGGTGTTCAGTGCAACACATAATATTTTTCTGAGTTCTTTGCCCTTTTGCATAACTTTTTTTTTTCTTCTAAAACCTGACGTTTTGCGTGGATTCTATTTGTGGCCCACAGCTGGGATCTCTAGAATGCCCGCCATAAATTTACTTTTGAGGCCACATTTTGTTTTCTACTTTCCTATTTCCTTATTTTAATACATAGGGGCTCAATTTTTTAAATTGCGCAAATACAGGATTAAAAATATGCAGTTGTGTAGTTGAACTTTCTGAAATATATTTTTGCATGTATTTTATTTTGTAGTTCTTAGCTAAAAATGTTAATTTGGTATTTTTCATATTATATTACAAAAAGTTTCACATAATTTTCACATTTTCAGCATTAATGTTCAGTATAGTACATTGCATATTTTGGGCTTGGAATGGCACTTTTGTGTGCAATTAACTTTACTGTCGAAGCCTAAATTTGGACATTCTGTGAAATGTTCTAAAAAAACAGATATTTCTATTTGATTATTTTTTCCCACGTTTGTTGTGCTATGCTGATACTGTGAGGTGCCCAATGTAAACAGAAAAGGAGGAAAGCGAGATCTCCAGAGTAATGTCCGTTTGGCTCCTGAGATTAGATGCTCTTGGCAAAATAAATAATTTGAAAAAATAATAAACATTTGAAAATCTTCTGCAAAAAAAATCACATAGGTATATACAAGGTTATTTACGTACATGCCATTGTTCGTGCGAAAAGAACAAATATCGAATCTTTGAAAAAGTATTTTAAAAATCTTACCAAGGTCACCGATTTGTTTTTTATACATAGCACTGTTACATGCAATAGCAAAACAACGATGAAATTAAGCATGATCGAACCAACGGGGACACGAGATTTTAAGTGGAAAACCCTTTCAACAGGGAAGAGAAAAACCACAGACGCCAGCCAGCAATAATTTACTATTTCGGGTGAGTTTACAAACGCGCCGGGATTTACAATGTGTTGCTTATCCCGTGCGGCGGTTTACAAGAGATATATAAAGGCGGTCCTGACTTAACTAGGTGGTAACGGTGAATCCAACTCTAACTCGGTAACAACTCGTACCGTACCTTGAGCATACGTGAATTTGGATCACCACAAAATAACAAGCACTACATTCATTATTCCATATGAAATTTGGCACACATATATATAGAAAACTTCTATATGTTTATAACAAATTTTTGTTTTGAATATTTTACTGTTTTTCAATTTTTTATTCGTGTAGGAGCATGTGAGCTCCGGGGCCATTGTGAATTTGCAGATCTTGAGCAGATTGCTTGCTAGGATTGCTCCTGTTTATAGGTAACCTCAAGGGTCAATTTTTTTTCCCAAAATAACGGACGAAACAAGGAACGGGGTAGCTTGGGCAAGAAAGATTAGTTACGCCCATGAACATCTCAATGTTGCAAGAGTATGTTCTTTGCTGCAAAATCCATGTCGTAATAGTACAGATAGAGCACAACTATACGCGGTCGTACCAAGGTATGTTGCTTCATGGTTCATGGCAATTAGTAGTTGGCAAGAAAAGAGGCGACATCTAACTGGTCTCTCATTACAAATCACACCATATAAGAACACGGTGTATAATGGGGATGATGTAGCCAGAGTTAACGTGCAGCGCATTCTTGCTTAGAGGGATTGTCTTTCATGCCTTGTTCAGTTAACCCCTTCAACGCCGGGATTGGTCCCAATCCCTGCGAAACCCCATGGTTTCGAACCCACCGGGTTTCGCTCCCGGACTCCTTCAGAAACGAGTTCGTTTAAACCCGGACGGGGTTAAACCCTCTCCAAATCCACCCTGAACCCCGTGGAGCTCACCGGGATTAGACCCACACCCGCGACCTCGTGGATTCTTCCCCGAGCGAAGCAAAAGTTTACTCTTCTGTCTCGCGAAAAAAGTTGGACCCAGCGGCGGCGACACCGGCGGTCCAGCGCCGACGAGGACGGGCTTTCTCCTACCGTACCCCCTCCCCTGCATAACAGGAGGCACCACATCCAACGCAGCGGCATCAACTCGGTTGTGACCAGGAGTGGCGACAGCAATGACCCCGTCGCCGATATGCTTCTTCCCCGACGTTGGATTGGTAAGGCCCCGCTCCACATCCTCTTCTTCATCCCCCACTCCTTTTAATTTCTATTCTTTTTGGTTCATTAATTTCTAGGGTTCCTGGTCTGGTTCTTCGATAATTTTTAGGGTTCTTGGTCTGCTGCAAAGATTGAATTCTTGGTCCTATGTGTTAACACAAATTAGCTCACATGGCATCAGATTTTTTTTCTAGGATATGTGCTCTATCTTTTCTGTCAATTAAACTAAACCATGGTAAACAACGAGGGAAATATCTGTCAGATCGTTGTCTCGAAGACACCAAAAATCTGAATCAAATTGCTGCATGTATCGTTTGCTTGTGGTTTGATCTGATGCACTGTTGTGAGAACAGAGAATAGTGTTTTAAATGAGAATAGTGGAGTATCACTTTGGTCTAATGTAATCAAGACGTTAGGCACCTTTTTGTATCAATACTTATTGGATTTAGAGTTTGAAATCCTACTTATATCTACTCCCTCCGATCCATATTAATGGTCGCTAAATCGGATGTATCTAGACATATTTTAGTGCTAGATACATCCGATTTAGCGACCATTAATATGGATCGGAGGGAGTATCGAAATTGGAAATACATGTGACTATCATTAATATTCAGTCTTGACTGTTCCGTTGTTAATAGTTTAAATTTTTTGGCTACTTTTCATGAGCTTACAGATTAGTTTTCATTGATGATTTACATCGGTAAGCAAGCTGAATAATCAGTTTGTTAAATTCACTCCGCTGAGTTCAAGCAATGGCAGGGTGATCTTACGCACATAGCTCCTCTCATTTGAACTTGTTAATACTGGATATTTAATCACTTAGCTCCTGCTAGTTGCATTATTGTTCATACTGCTAGCTCCAACACATCAATCAATTGGGAGTAAGATGTGTGTCAGTGTTTGCTTTCCACTTCTTACTGACGGATAGCTAATGTATTTTTATGCAAATGAATCAGTATTCTATATGGTAATTTCTTTTTCTTTTTTTGAATTTATAATACTTGAAAACATATTCTCTATCTAGAACATTTTGTTGCTACGAGACGTTCTGATGGAGTCAAGTTTCTTGGTTGTTTCGTTCAAGGTTAAGTTGCTATTTGCCTTGCAGTAAGTTCTGTGTGGATTTTCAGTCTCGCCAATAGTTCATCAGCTCATGCACATTTCTCTGTGCTTCCCATGTGATGTAATGCCACTAATCCAGCTCATAGATTTTCTGAGATATCATCATCACCGACATTCCTTGTCTTAGATGCTTGCTAGCTTCAAGTGCTACTGAAATTTTTGAGTTAGTTTCTGTTCTAGTTTTCTTCCTGTTCTACATTTCATTAGTGACAATTCTCTTATTTCCTGAACTAGTCTTATTTGAAATCAAGATATTTGATTCAAAACTGTTGGTGTGATATTGTGACTTATGACAAGTGTTTGTGCATACGTTGAGCCAGTAGCCTGCATAGGTGCTGCGGTGGTGGTGCGCAGGACATGCACTGTGGTGTCCGGAAGGAGTTCTGCTTTGACCACAACTTTCACTGACCTATCATTGCCGTCAGTTTTCGCATTATGGACGGATCTTACTTTCTGTAGTTCGAGTGACTAGCACTCTATCAAGTCCGATCTGAACTTAGGATAGATGTAACTGCATTATCTTACTTTAGAACCATATGCTCTAGTATCATTCTAGTTCACAGAGTTACATTTAGCCTGGAAGAGCTGTAAAGGTGCCAGGCCTTTATTATTTATATTCTTCCATGTTGTTTAAATATCACACAAGCTTGGTTGATCGTTATAGTTAAGTATACTTATGTTAGTTCGAACATGTTCCTTTTTGCGAGATATATAGGTATGTGTTTTTCTCCTAGTTTGTGTTGCGGCAAGAGCTTGCTTCCCTTCTTTCATTTGTGTTTGTCCTTCCATGCACTAAGTTTTGCCTCGCATGTGCAATTTTTTCTAAAAAAAATCTTGTGTAGGTTGTTAGTTCTGTAGACAACCCAAGTGTTCTTCAGGTCGTGTCGAGCCAGACTTACATGCTCCATGGATCTTAGGGTGGACTGCCAGCGCAACGCATAATCTCATGGTGGATTTACACTTCAAATTTTGATTGTATCAGTTTATCATATCAGATGACAAAAGCACCTGTTGCATCTTCTCTGATGAAACTTTTTTTCCGTTACACCGTTTTTTTTTGGCAGATTCACCGGAGTCACTCAAAGCAACCATTCAAGTCTAGAACTCAAGCGCTTGGTTTGATCTTTTGTTGTAAAGTGTTTGATTATATGCCAGCTAATATATCAAGGAGACATAATTTGTATAATTTGCTTTCTTTGTAGCATACATTATGTTATCTTTTTTTTGTATAGTTTTAGTGTTAAACAATGTGTACTATTTTCTGAAATTATGTCTGCCCAAATGCATGATCGGCAAGTGCAGCAACACTTTAATTTGGGTCTACATAACTTGCAGACTAGTACATAATTACTCTATAAATACCTCCAGCTGGTATAATTCCCCACCATACCCTGCTAACCAAGTGGTGTAATCGAACAAGATGTGTTGCAGGGATAAGAGACATGGAAGGGGTTAGAGGAGTGGAAGGGGATTAGGGTGACAGATCGGGGATCACCCAAACCCTGCGCGAGTTAGTTCCCTGCAGGGATCGCTTCCCTTAGAATCGAACAAGGCCTAAGTGAGTTGTGTCCCTTTGCCGGTCCACATGTCGGATATATCCCCCACAACCCCACTTGAGCGCCTAGTATTTGGATGGTCGATGGTTGTTTACATGTTGGATAGGAGCAGAGTAACGGTTACATCCATAGAGACTAGGAATTGAGCAAGATATAATGACGTACACAGACGAGTATCCCACACGGATGAACACAACAACCGCATATAACTCTTGGCGACACTAAAGAAATTCCCGCCGATGCACAAAATTGGCCTACCGCCGGTGAACTGCTATGCGCCACCGACCTATACGTTGATGGTACTGTATTACGGCCGGCGCATATGTCCTGGTTAGACTGGCGCACCATATTGAGCTTATGTCTCCCCCATGGTGTTTTATCCCATGTAGTTGTTACCGCTGAAATCATGCACCTATCTCCGGCAGTGTTCCCGTTGTCGTAGACTCCGGGAATCCTACCCTTGTACACGACATACCACGTTATCTATGCAAAAGAAAAAACATTTGGTTAGCTAGCATACAAATTGATAGACATAGCAAATAAGTATGCAAACTAAAGCATCAAGGTTAGGAAAAAAAACGACAAGGCAAGAACTAAAATTTATATGATGCAAATTCATAGAGGTAACATTCATGCAAGGAAAAGCATCAAATTTAGACTAGCATTCTATCCACGGTAAGGTTTCGGTGGTAAGGGACAAACACCTTGATGACCCATAAGTATAGGGGATGGCAACAGTCTTCGAGAGAAGTAAAACCCAAATTTATTAATTCGACACAAGGGGAGCCAAGTAATATTTATTGGCCTTAACAACTGAGTTGTCAATTCAGCTACACCTGAAAGTACACTTACTCGGAACAATTTATCAGTGGTAACAGTTTTATAGCATTAGTAGAAATCGAATAACAGCAGTAGTAAAATAGTAACAGCAGTAGAAATCGCGGAAAACAGCAGAATGTGAATTACCGTAGGCATCGAGGGAATGGATGGACGGGCGTTGCATGGATAACATAGGTCATGCAATAATCTAACATGGGCATTACAGATAATAATAATAAAGAATCCAACTTCTAGGCAAACCATAGGCATGTGTTCCAATATAGTCATACGTGCTCGCAATGAGAAATTTGCACAATATCTTTTGTTCTACCAGCCTGTGGCAGCGAGGCCTCTAGGGAAACTACTGGTAATTAAGGTGCTCCTTTTAATAAATCACCGGAGCAAAGCATTAACACTCCGTGAACACACGTGATCCTCACGTCACAATCATCCCCCCCGGTTGTCCCAATTTTTCTGCACAAAAACGACACACCAAGGTAGTTCTGCTAAAAACAGCGTTAGTCCGTGTTAGTGGTATCGGAAACTCACAAGTTTAGAGGAAAACAATAAGAAAAGTGTTCGCAAAAGGAGATACGTTTTGATCGTCTCAACTCCTCCCAACCTTAGCTTATTGCTTGTCCTCAAGAAATTCAGAGACAACTGAGTGCGATAAAAGACTTTTACGAACACATTTGTTTCATATGATGTAAATATACTCACTACATGATCAAGTGCTGAGGCAATTCATAATAAGATGTATGGAAGATAAAAGTCACCTAGCAATTATGCAAACCATGAAGAGATATCAACAAACTAATAATAAACAACATGAAGTATATCAATCTGCGGGATTGCAATGCTCATATTAGAGTATGATAAAGTCACTTGCCCTTGATAATACAGCAAAACATAAATGCCAGGGCACCTCTGAAGTTAAAAGGAAAACTAGAAATAATGATATGAAAGATAGAAGCACATTACACTAAGAATGACAACTATGCTCTCAAGAAGGTGCATAAAGTGACAAGGTGAAGACTCAACATGAAAATAAAGGAAAGGCCATTCGCAGAGGGAAGAAGGGATTAACTCATGTGCTAGAGATTTTTATTTTATTAAACAGAGGTATTGAAAACATTTTTAAGAGAGGTGTATGCTTATATCAACGAATGGTAAATAGACAATACAGTACGTCACAAGACAACTAGACTTCACCAGAGAGGCTCCCATAGAAGGACAGATCTGGGTAGAAGGTCATCCCTCTTTCTCTTTTCTTTACATAATTATACTTTAACGGATAAATCAGGGGCAAAAATAGTGAAGAGAATTTTTTGTATTAATTTAGAGATGGGCACCCTGCTCCCGGCTCTTCTATCATTTGGATAAGCGGATGAAACCACTAGTGCAGGGTATGAAATCCAATCAACAAGTGAGATAAAGATTCTCTATTTACGTCCTCATGAGTTAAAACTGGGGCACAAAACAGGAATAATTTTTTGAAGGTTTTAAAGGTAGCACACGAGAAATTTACTTAGAGTGGCGGTTAAATACCACATAAATAGGTAGGTATGGTGGAGACATTTGCAAACTTATGTTTCTGGAAGTTGGATGCACGAGTAGAGGTCATACTCAGTACATGTAGAGGCTAGCAAAAGACTGGGAGCGGCAATAAAGAGAGCAACAATTGTCATAATCATGCTTGCGACAAAACAAAATTAACAGGGGCATAAAAATGGTACAAATAATCTGAGGCAAAATAAATCATTGAGGCTTAATTGACTTTTTTGTTTTCAGTCATAGCATGCGTGAGCATGTGCCAAGTCGATTCAAGCGAAACAATCAAAGGGAGATACCATAATGTCATACCCTTCTATGAATAAAACAATGCAAGCAAACATTAATACGACATGCTATCTTATATTAATAAGTTGGAACTAAACACGTCAGAGCACAAACTACTAAGCATCAATTAAATAACATACATCTTACATGAACGAACTAAGCATGTTCACATGAATGAGTATATGTACAAAAATAAAATAAATAGAGTTCATACCAGCCTCTCACCACAACCTAGATTGTCGTAAATCATCATTACTTCTCTTCACGTGTGTTGACCGAATAATATAGAATGATAATAAAGCTACAATGGAGACATGGAAGTCCGGTGAACCCTGCAACAAAATTTTCAAAACCAAAGAAGAATAACAAATATTTTTGGATTTTCGAATCAAAACAAGAACAGAAAGAAGCAAGCAAACCAAAAAAAATATTTTTGGATTTTTGAATACTAAACCGAAACGAGAAAAGAAAGCAAAAGAAACTAAAGAAGCAAACAAAGAGAAACAACAGAAATATTTTTCGTCTTTTTGTGTTTTGGAAAACAAAAACAAAACAACAAAACAAAAAGAAACGAAAGAAAACGAAAACAAACGAAAGAAACAAAAACATGGATATACAAAGAATTGACCGAACATGATATATAAATGAGTGTGATGATGGTATACCTCCCCCCAAGCTTAGGATTTTGGCCGACGTGGAGATCATCCCCAAGGGGACCATGAGGTGGCGTCCCCGTAGTATGTTGAGGAGGAACCCTCCTCCTGATATGTTCTCTAGGACGCGCCGGTGCATTGTGTGTTGTAGTCCTCGGGAGGCACGTCTCGCCTCCCCTGCTGCATGTAGAACTCCGTCGTGCTCAGATGCTCCTCTATATCCTCCTTTGAGCGTGACCATGATGGCCTGTCAACTTTGAACAAAACAGGCTACGGCAAAATAACTTCCCGATCATCTGCATCCATTAATAAAACTCTATATACTAAGTGATAAGCAGTAGAGTTACCAGTGATAAAATGGTGAGCCTTCATGGCAACAAGGTTGAGACTATAAGGAGCAATTAATTCATCATCAGGAGCAATAGAAAAATCTAGAGCATTTGCTATACGTGTAGCAATAATGCCCCCTTAAATGGGCCCCTTAGCAAAAAGGGGGCGAGGAATGAGTGAACCAAGGTTATACTTCTTGCTACGGTTAAGCGCAACATCAGTGAAAGCAAGGTGGTAATTAGAAATGTTGTTAGTGTTCTCCCTACCAAGGATACTAGTAGCAAGATAATAAGTGAAATATCTAACGGCAGGAAGTTGGATGTTTCTTATCTTCCCGCGCTGGGGTGAGCGGCCGTCATCATTAGTGATTTCCCGATAGAGCGCCATGAGATCTGCGGGTTTATCTTGAATGTTGCACGCTGTCCCGGAAGCGTTGATACCTATAATGTTACAAAATGTCTCCAAGGGCAAAGAAAAAGGACTACTATATAAGTTGAAAGCAAAAGTGGGAGCAAATTGTTTGTTCTGATATTTAAAACTCTCAACAAACGTTTTTGTCAGGGTAGCATACTGAGGACTTTCATCCTCCATGTAGCTGGTTAAACCAATTGTTTCAATAAGCATCAAAAAGTCATCCAAAAGAACTGCACTTCTTAAAAGTGTAACAGAAGGAAAGCTAGAAGGGTTGGCAATTCCATCACCTCCCGCATCGTCGATCTTTGGTGCAATAAGGTCTTCATTATACGATGGCCTCACTAAGGTGGATGATCGTGAGGGCCTTGTTCTCCTAGGAGCATCACTCCAAAATATCTCTCCAAAGTTATGGATGTTCATCTCTGCTTTTTTTTCAACAATCATCATAAAAATTAATTGCAAGCAACTATAAGGTGGAAACTACCATAGAGACTTATAGGAGAGCTAAACATGCATCAAAACTTTATTTCTACTCAAGTCAAGCATGAAAACTCACATAAGCTGCCACCTACAGTAACAAAATACTCAAGAAATACTCCACCAAACAAAATTCTACTTGGATAATTGGAGGAGTCACATACCAGAGAGGAACTGCACCAAACTTTAGCACAAATGATGGACTAAGCACAGAGATCGAAAAATCTCAAAAAAGAACAGCAAGAACTCTGGTTCCAGGAATTTATTTGAGTTTGGGAGGCGAGAGAAGGAACTTTGGGAGGGGAGAGATTAAGTGGGGGGTCGGGCGGCCCCACACCATGTGTTGGCGCCACCAGGGGCAGGCCGCGCCACCCCATGTTGTACCTGACTGACGAGTCCCCCTGTGGCCTCCCAGGTGGCTCTCTACCTTATTTTTTTACGTAAAAGTTTATTATAATTTTTTTAGAATTTTTCGAGAAACTTTATTTTTGAGGTATTTCTAGAATTTTAATAATTAATAAAAACCATAATAAAAAAAGTGAAAAGGTGGAAAACAAAACCCAAACCAGAACTACAGAGGTTCTATAACACTCCAATGAAAAAAAAACCAAGGAAAACAAAGGTGGAAGTGGTGAAAACAAAATTATGGGTGATGAAAAAACATGCATAACCACAATAATCATGGTGAGAACATGATGAAAACATCAATATGGATGGTGGAAAACATGATTGTACTAAAGTAGCAAGATGATAACAGAAGTAAACATGGTGAAAACATAATGTGGAAGGTGAAAACATTGTCCTCTTCATCAAAATCATTTTGTTAACAAGGGTGATCAAGTCTTGTTACCAGAACAATTATTATATGAAGCAAACATTTGCTAATCACTAGATAATTATGTTACCTCAACCTTGATAGACATAGTCCCAATCATAATAATTTTATATTCTTTTGGTGGTACGAGAATGGGACTGTAAAATTCTCCGATATTGATGGTCTCAGTATTTTCAATTGAATTTAAACCGTATCTTCTATCAATCTTCTTGGGAAAATAAACAATATGCTCTCTATGATTAACATTAAAAGTTAGTTTACCTTGATTGCAATCAATAACAGCCCCTGCAGTGTTAAGAAAAGATGTCCCAACAATAATAGACATATTATCATCTTCAGGCATTTCCAACACAACAAAGTCAGTTAATATCAAACAATTAGCAGCAACTTGAACAGGAACATTCTCACATGTACCAACAGGAATCGCAGAAGACTTATCAGCCATTTGCAAAGATATATCAGCGTGTATCAATTTTTCAAGAGAGAGCCTCTTGTAAGGAGAGAAAAGCATAACACTAACTCCAGCTCCCAAATCACATAAAGCAGTTCTAACATAATTATTTTAATAGAACAAGGGATAGTAGGAATACCAGGATCTCCAAGCTTCTTTGGAACCTTGCCACTGAAAGAGTAATTAGAGAGCACAGTGGAAATTTCCTCATTAGGAATTTTCCTTTTGTTAGATACAATATATTTCATATATTTAGAATAAGGAGGCAGTTTAATAGCATTAGTCAAAGGGATTTGCAAAAATCATCCACTGACAAAACTTGTTATAATGTTCTTCTTCCTTTGATTTGTGTTTCTTATTAGGAAAAGGCATTTCTTTTTGTACCCAAGGTTCTCTTTCATTACCATGTTTATTAGCAATGAAATCCTCCTTAGTATACTTTGCAGTTTTAGTTTGCTTTCTGGTTCAGCTACAGTTTCTTCTTTATCAGAAACATCACTTTTACCATTACCACTTTTAGCTTCAGCATGAGAAATAGATATACTATTAGGATCTTTAGTAGGTTAAGGAGATTCTACAATATTTTTATGTCTCTTGTTCTTTTTCTTAGAAGGAGAATTATTATTTTTAGGTTGCTAAGAATCTTGTTCAGTTCTTTTAGGATGTCCTTTAGGATACAAGGAGTCCTCAGTAGAAACAACACTCCTAGTAATTATTTCACAAACATGTTTTTCTCTAGAAGTATTAGCTAGCATATCTTTTTGCACATTACGAAGTTGATCAATTTGAGTTTGAACCATTTGAAAATGTTTAACAAGCATTTTAACATCATTAGAGGTTCTTTCAATAATACCAAGAAAATTATCAATAGCACTAGAGTTTTCCATAAGATGTTTTGCACTCTCATAAAAGTTGTCTTCTTTAAAAACATAATTATCAAATTCATCTAAGCATTGATTAGGTGGTTTAGAATAGGGAATATCTCTATTATCAAAGTATTGGAGAGAGTGTACCTCAACAATTGATGGATGAGGAATAGTCTTACATAATTCTTCTATAGGAGGTAAATTCTTAACATCTTTAGATTTAATACCCCTCTCTTTAAGAGATTTCATGGCTTCCTTCATCACTTCATCATTTAATTCAATCATCCCTCTCTTACTGGGTGTTGGTATTGGTGTTGGCTCTGGTGTAGGTGTAGGCTCAGGTATATTCCAATCATTATTATTTTTGGCTATTTTAGCCATTAATTCCTGAGTTTCTTCTTGAGTTCTTTTCTTGAAAACACAACCAACACAGCTATCCAGGTATGTCCTAGATTCAACCGTTAGTCCATTATAAAATATATCTAGGAGCTCATTTTTAGGTAGTGGATAATCAATGCAAGCTCTTATTAAAGCACAAAACCTTGTCCAAGATTCATGTAATTTTTCTACTTTAATTTGCTCAAAGTTAAAGATATCTTGCACATCAGCATGTTGGGCACTAGCAGGAAAATATTTTTGAAAGAAAGTATTAACCAAATCCATAGGACTAGTAACAGATCCATGTGACATATTGTTAAACCAAGTTTCAGTTTCATCTTTCAATGAGAAAGGGAAGATCTTAGTAACAAAATAAGTACGCAGTTTCGTATCATTAGTAAATAAACTACTCAAAGATGAAAGATCATTCATGTGTTCCATAGCACTTTTACTTTCAGTTCCACAAAATAATTACTTCTCAACAATATATATAAGATAAATCTAAAGAGAAATCATAATCCTTGTCTTTAACGTGTATGGGAGATGTGACAAACTTAGCATCAAGAGAAGATTTATATTTCGCAGCATGTCTTGCAAGAAGACTCTTAAGAGCACTTGCACTAGTAGTAGCACGAGATTCTTCAATAAAGTCATCATTAAGTTCAATATAGGATTCATCAAGATCTTCAATACGCTCAGGGGAATTTATAGGTGTACCAATATTTTCAACAGAAATTTCACCATTTTCAATTTGTTTGGATTTAGCAATAGTAGCATCTAGGAAAGGACCTAGAGAACCAGTATCATCAAGCACAGTAGAAGCATCATCAAAAGTATCTGAAGCATTTTCAGACTCAGCATAAGTAACAGTACGTGTATAATGTGGTGGTGTAAGAAGCTTACTCATAACAGACGGTGAATCCAGAGCAACAGAGGTGTTTTGAGTTGTACCTCTCCTTGTAGTGGATGGTAATATAGACACTTTCCCATCACGAGTCTTGCCCATGATGAAAGGCTTGCAACAAACAATATCACAATCAAGTGTGCAAATAAATAAAGCTATGCTCCCTGGCAACGGCGCTAGAAAATAGTCTTGATGACCCACAAGTATAGGGGACTGCAACAGTCTTCGAGTAAAGTAAAAACTAAATTTATTTATTCAACACAAGGGGAGCCAAAGAATATCTATTAGCCTTAACAACTGAGTTGTCAATTCAGCTGCACCGGAAAGTAGACTTGCTCGCAACAATTTATCATTGGTAACAGTTTTATAGCAGTAGTAGAAATAAAATAATAATAAAACATCCAACTTCTAGGAAAACCATACACATGTGTTCCAATATAGCCATATGTGATCGCAATGAGAAACTTGCACAACATCTTTTGTCCTACCAGCCCGTGGCAGCGGGGCCTCTAGGGAAACTACTGGTAATTAATGTGCTCCTTTTAATAAAGCACCAGAGCAAAACATTGACACTCCATGAACACACGTGATCCTCACGTCACAACCATCCCCTCCGGTTGTCCCAATTTCTGTCACTTTGGGGCCTCGGGTTCTAGACAATGACATGTGTAAACAACTTGCAGATATGATCAAGAAACATAATTATACTCATAAAATAATAAAATGTTCAGATCTGAGATCACAACACTCGGGCCCTAGAGACAAGCATTAAGCATAACAAGTTGCAACAAGGGTAGAAAACACTAACAATAGATACTAGGCACTATGCTCTAACAATCTGGCATTATTACATGATCGATCTAATCCAATCCCTTCCATCCCTCTCAGCCTAGCTACAACGGTGTTTACTCACACATGGATGGGGGAATCATGGATGGTTGATGGAGAAGAGGTGGCGGTGTCGACGGCGATGCTCTCCTTCGAATCCCTATCCCAACAGGGCGTCAGAACAGGAACTTCTGATTGCCGAATTGAGTTTCGAGGTGGCGGCGGCCTCTGTAGAGTTTCTGTGCAATTTGACGAACCCACCTCAGTTTTTAGTTTACGGGCCATAAGTAGTCGAAAGGGGAGCCCGGGGGTGTGCCTGGGTGGCCCACACATGTAGGCGGCGCGGCCAAGGGGGGCGCCAGGGGGTGGTGTGGCCCCCTGTCGGCCCCTCTCCGGGACTCCTTCTGGCTCTCGGGTTCTTCGGGTGTTTTAAGCTCAGTTGGATCTTTTCTGGGCAATTTCTCGAAAGTTGATTTTTCTGCACAAAAACGAGACACCAAGGTAATTCTGCTGAAAACAGCGTTAGTTCGTGTTAGTGGTATCCAAAACTCACAAATTTAGAGGAAAACAATAAGAAAAAAGTGTTCAGAAAAAGAGATACGTTTTGGACGTATCACACCTCAAGCGTGTTGAATGTCCTGATGTCACGTTGAGCAATTAGCCGCGTTTCTATGTCATGTTTGCTCGGTGGTGCGTGGCCAGAGAAGAACAAGCCACCCCGAGGTGCGACTTTCGAGTGGAGTATCATGCAGATCCTCACCTGGATGCGACAAAACTCTGCTCTCACATATTTGTCGGTGGTTTCCGCCATGTTTGTTGTCTTGTTTTAGATATGAGTTGGAAACAATATGTCCTGTGCATCCTTTACGTACTCCCTCATCTGAAGGATGACATACCAGGCTTCCAACCAATTTTCTATCGCCGACTGCTTGAGGCATGGGAACTCAGTTTGCTGGGTGCACGTGAAGGCGCCTCAAACTATTTTTTTTCCTTTTTGAGGGGCTTGCCTAACTCGGCGGCGAAGCTGTTGAGGGCATTATCAAGAAAAACCTTGATGTTGTTGCAGTCTTTCGGCACTGCCCTACCCGAGTCGAGGTAAGTCACGTGCGACCAATGCGGTTCCATAGCGATGAGGCTGCAGCCTCCTCCTCTCCGCAAAACAATTCGAACAAACCATCATCCTTGGATATTAAGGAGATTTAGGAAAGACCGTAATGGCAGCTAGGGAACGACTACTTACCGGGGAAAGTATGACATGAGAACGACTTTCTTATCCTTATTGTTTACCAAGCATTCAATGATATACTTCGTGACAATAACATGGTCCCAGGTGCCCTCAAGAAGTCCTCAACTTTATAGAACGGGTCCATCACTACTATGAAAACCCTTACCGCCGACGCGGGCCCATCACGCTTGTTGTATTCTGTTAGCGCCGGCGTGCTGCTCTGTGCGCCGGGGATACTGTGGTTATCGCCGGCACGCCAACTCTATGCGCTGGCAATAGGAGTCAGCCCCAGCGCTCTCACCTCATGCACCTGTGCGCCGACAGTAGTAATCAGGGTGCAATTGGCACTGACCCGCGTAAACATAGCTGCAATTTCTGCTGACACCTAGATCACCGCTGTTACATGTCTATATTCTACTTTATTGAAACATGGTACATCCACACTTCAACAATTGATTACACACTAATATTAGTCCAAAGCTATCCCAAATCTTCACTTCGATATAGTTCGTACATCTCAGTATTATTTAGCATCAACTTCAGACCTTGAAATCCATTCTAAACTAGAAAAATCAAAGTCTTTGCTTTATCCGATATATGCAGCAGAAGGTTCTTTGCAATGCTCATGCCATCTTATGTCCTCTGAATCACCTGCACAAGATACTCCAAAGTTAAATGCCTATGCAGTGCATCAAAAAGAAGTATATTTCCTCTGGTTTTTTTATGCATATACATGTTCCCCCGAGTACAAGAATTTAAAGGCTCTAAAAGCTTTGACTCTGTTTCTCATGTCTATAAATAAAAGTACCGCATGCACTTAGTTTAGCTTACAAAAATAAGTAAGAACTATGGCAGGTATTGCCATTGCCTTTGTAGGAGTAAGCAAACAGGAAATATAGAAAGGCAAAGGCATATATTGAGTTTAATAATTTGTACGAACAACACTATGTATAGCTGATGACAGGAAATAAGGTATCAATCTATAAGCATTCAGTTCCTCAAACAACATAATCTCTGTTAGAACTTGATACTGAAGCTGAAATGAAGTAGCTACAAGCAAGAGAGCAAACGCAAAAGGTGGCGCTTCCTTGTATTAAGAATGTAGAGCAATGGTGGCCAATTTTTTTTTTTACAAACGACGCGAGCCGGGTTCCATTATCGGGGAGACAACAGAACAAAGTCTTACAAAGGTAGCCAAACGCAAAAGAAAAAGACGACACCAGCAAGCATTGGAAACGAGCATCTCCCCCCACAGAGGGGGAGGAGAGCCCCCAAGCAAAAGCAAACAGGTTTAAACCATCTACCAGTCACGGAACCTAGTGAAGATAACCAGCCACAGCAGGGCAAACCTAGGACGTTTTAGGGAGTACAGACCAAGTAGGTTTTACGACGTAAACACAACCACGCGCAGGTGGCCAAAAGACCGAACAGGGGGAAGGAACAGCAAGCGAGCTTCAAGTTGACAAGCTTAACCCTCAACGTCAACATCTTCTTCATCATCTTTTTCTTGATGGCTTTCCAGGCGCGCACGAGTACGGGCATGTTGAGCCAGAGCTGCTGCTTGGATAATCCTAGCTCCCTCTTCAACCACCGCCCTATCATCAGCATTCTGTAAACCTGCCCAATAACGAAGAAAAGCACACATATAACAAACCAGATCAATAGGAGGAGATAAGTTTCTTCTCAAAACAAGCCCTGTTCCTAGTTTTCCCAAATTGCCCAGCAAAAGGCAGCAATTCCAACAACATGAAGATTAGTTCTGCGAGGGAAAAAGTTTGCAATCCACCAGAAATATTGATGAAGTTAGCAGGCCTGTTAGAGGCCCCAAGAACAGAGCAAACAATCCCCCACATAAAAACAGAAACGGGGCACAAGAAAAACAAATGATGGATGGACTCATGAGCAAAACAAAAACTGCAGGAGAAATCCCCTTTCCAATTCCTTTTTTTCATGTTGTCTTTAGTAGCAATGGAGTTATGCCAGATCAGCCAAAGCCAAATCTTGATTTTCAGAGGAATTTTAGCCTTCCAGAGATGAGAAAAGGATCTATCCACAGCTGAGGAAGATAGATGGTTGTACATCGATTTGACCGAGAATATGCCCGATTTTGTAAACTTCCACTTAGGCTTATCAGGTCCCTCACCCAACGCAACAGTGGCCAGTAGATTTTTAAGCTTAGCAACCTGGTTTTGCAGCTCAACATCCAGCCATCTTCTAAACCTCATCTGCCAGTTCCTGGAATGCATCTCCTTGACTGTGCACACTTGGTCCAGGCAAATCTCAAACAGACCAGGATATGTTTCACAAAGTGGAAGGCTTCCACACCAATGGTCATGCCAAAAATCAGTCTCACCTCCACCATTGATGATCATCATTCTACCTTGTAGATACCATTTTTTCACCTTCAACAAGTTCTTCCAAACAGGGGAGTCCTGTTGCCTCACAGTAATCCTCCAAATCCCATGCGAGATGCCATATTTCTTTCTAACCAATTCCTGCCATACACCATCTTCCATCTCAAGCCTCCACCACCATTTACATAAAAGGCTGAGGTTAAAAACTTTCAGATTCTTGATTCCCAAACCCCCTTTAGATCTGGGTTTATTGATAATATTCCACCTGACCAGATAGTATTTCTTTTTGGGGCTAGTCCCTTGCCAGAAGAACCTCCTGATGATTTTTGTCATCTCCTCCAAACAAGAATCAGGTAACAGATACATGGACATATGATAGATTGGAATGCTACTGATAGAAGATTGAATGAGAGTGAGCCTCCCCCCAATGGATGAGTTGTTGCCAGCCCAACCATCCAATTTCTTCCCCAATTTGTCCACAATAGGTTTTAAGTCAGCCGCCAGCACCTTGGATCCACTGACAGGAACACCTAGGTACTTCATTGGCCAGTGACCAATCTGGCAATTCAGCATATCAGCATACTCCACACTTTTGATGGAATCCTCTAACACTAAGAACAACTCACTTTTCATGAAATTAATCTTGAGACCAGACATAGCCTCAAACAGGTACAAGATAAGCTTCAACTGTCTGATTTTCTCCACATCATCCTGAACCATTAACAAGGTATCATCTGCATATTGGAAGATGGTGAACCCTTTGTCAACCAGATGAGAGGCCAAACCAACAATGTGACCATTATCTTGGGCCTGCTGGATTAATTTTGCCAACCCTTCAGCTGCCAAGTTAAAGAGAAAAGGAGAGAAAGGGTCCCCCTGCCTGACCCCCCTATGGCTACCAAAGTCTTTTCCCCTTGTATTGTTGATTTTCACACACAGAGTACCATCTTTCACAATCTCTTCAATGAGCCTTCTCCAAAGGGGGCTAAAACCTTTCAGGTTAACACAGTGGAGGAGATAGGACCAGTCCACCTTATCATAAGCCTTCTCAAAATCTAACTTCAAAATCACACCCTGCTGTTTTTTCTTTTTTGACTCATGAATGATCCCATGCAGGGACATAATCCCATCCACAATATTCCTGCCTTTGATAAAAGCAGTCTGACACATGGAAATGAGTTTATCCATAAAAGGTTCCACTCTGAGGGTGGCCACCTTAGTGATGATTTTATAAATAACTTGCAACAAACAAATTGGTCTGTACTTTTGCAAACAATCAGCATCTGGTGTCTTCTGAAGCAGAATAATCATTCCAAAGTTGAGTCTGTACAGACCAAGCTCCCCAAAGAACCAGTCATCAAACAGTCTCATAACATATTTTTTGACAACACTCCAACAAGACTGAAAGAATTCGATAGGAATCCCATCTGGGCCTGGCGCCCTATTCTTGACCATAGAAATCAATAGCAAGCTAACCTCTTCCTCAGAGAAAGGTTTGTCCAACAAAAAGTTGTCCATCTGAGACAACCTCTCATCCTCACTCCAGATATGTTGAGAAAATCTGAGTAACCCTCCTTCCCCAGGTCCAAACAGGGCCCTGTAATAGTCAGTGGCATGATCAAGGATCTCAGCAGTTCCCTGCACGCACTCATTACCATTCTTTAGTGAATACATTATATTCTTCCTTCTCCTCCCATTAGCTATTCTATGGAAAAAAGCAGAGTTGGAGTCCCCCTGTAACAACCATCTAGCACTTGATCTTTCATGCCAGAACTTTTCTTCTTCAGAGATCAATTTCATTAGCTCACTTTGGATAAAACTCTTCCTTCCATATTGTTCAGCAGACAGCAACCCAGATTCTTCCATTTGCTCTAACACTTCCAGTTCAGCAGACAAATCTCTCCTCAACCTGACAGAGTCACCTCTAATATTGGCACCCCAACCCTTGAGGCAATTCTATACCTTTTTGATTTTCAACTGGATGGATGAAACACTATCCACAAAGGGGATAGGAGCCCCCCACACTTTATCAATCCTGGTAGCAAAGTCAGGATGGAGTAGCCAAGATTTTTCAAATCTAAACTCCTTTTTCCTAGGGATTATCACCTCTCCAGTATCCACAATCAAAGGATTGTGGTCAGACACTGCTCTTGGAGTTTTCCTAACATTAGTTAGGGGAAATAAACTTTCCCAGTCAGAGCTCATAAGCACTCTGTCCAGCTTTTCAAGAGTAGGACATTTTTGATTGTTAGACCAGGTAAACAACCCACCTGCCATATCCACCTCTCTAAGGCCATAAGTTCTAATAATCGAATTAAACACATCAGAGAACTTAGTGACCCCCCCTGGTTTATTTTTCTCAAAAGAAAACCTGAGAATGTTAAAATCACCCCCTATCAAAGCAGGTAAAACCAAACGAGAACACACGTCAGCAAAACCAGCAAGAAAATCAGTCTTATCACTATCCTGAGCAGCCCCATAAACCACCATGAGAATCAATTCCTTGTTTAATTTCTTATCAAGAACATGAGCTTTAACAAAAAATCTATCAGTAGTGGCATTGATAATGTCAAACCTAGAGGACTTGACACCACAAAGAATACCACCAGATTTACCAATAGAAGGGGACCAATGCCAAATGAAGTTTCCTTCTGGATCAAACTTTCTCCAAACCTCAGGTCCCACCACAGATTTCATAGTTTCTTGCAGACCAATAAAGTCAAAATCAAATTCCCTGATCATATCCAACATATTATTGAAAAGCCTTTCTTGCCCACACCCCTACAATTTAAGAAAACTCCTATCATAATAACTTCTTTGGTTTTGTTCTGACTCTAGGACCCTCCACAATCCCACTCAAAGGATGGTTTGTGTGGACCTTACTAAGGGAAGATTTACCACCAAGGGTACTCCCTGAGAAGACATACCTTTAGACATAGATTTCTTTTTTAAATTCTTAGCCGTCCTTTTTGAGATTACAGGAGTAAATGGGATAGAATCACTATCAGAGGATGATTCCAACACCTCCTCCTGAATAGGCAACAGCATCTTAGGGCAGCATCATTCTGCTTTGAGATATTACTGGGGCTGTCAGAGTTGGAAACAGACAAGCTTTTTTTCTTGCATAAAAGACTAGCCCTAGCAGCCTCCCAATTTCTCAACAAATTAACAATTTCAAGAGTAAAAGATGATGCATCAATACCAAGTTCAAGAGCTTTATCAGAAATGTCATTATCAGCAAGAACAGAAAAAGAGTTTGAACAAAGGGGAGTACCTGAATCTCTCCTAGCAATATATTGAGACGCTCTCTGCACCATGTCAACGTTGGCTCTTCCAGAAGATGCAATCCTCGCACTAACCCTTGAGGGGACAGGCTGAGCAGGAGTAACTGAAGAAGGAGGGATGCCAATGGGAAGCGATCCAGAAGATACAGGTACCTCATTGAAAACTTCAGTAATGCGAACCGCAGAGGGATTCACCTGCTGAAATTCATCAGAGGCAACAGACATAGCTGAAGTGGACTTGGAGACATCATCAGAACTGAATGATGTGAGAGGAGACTCAACCACAGGTTGTATCTGGGCACCAGGAATCTGATTCAGCTTATCTTTCCACATGTCTTTTTTATCACTCCTAGATGTCATAAGTTGCTTGAGGAAGTCCTCATATGTAAGTTCATTCTTCAGAGGTTCATCCGGGTGTTCAACCACCCCATCAGTAATCAATTTTGGCTTGGAAAGATACTCCAGGTACTTATTGTAATGATCCACAGCAGGAGCAGGCATTCCTCTATTGCTGGGGCTTCCAACAGACATAGGGATAAGTTGATTTTTCTCTTGCTCAGCACTATACCCAAGCTGCTTGATCTGAACAGCAAAGGATCCATCATCACTGTCTTCATGGGAGCTAGCAGAAGGTTCAGGAGCTTTCCTTTTACCTTTGTCATCAGGACCCAAATCCCTGGCCTGATCCTGCTTCCCAGTGGCAACAACCTGTCTGCCATAAGCCGCCCTGGCATCACGCATAAATCCTCCAGGTGCTGCACCAGGAGGAGTTCTAGCAGCCCCCTCTTGCCTAGCACGTTTTGGAGTTTGCTGAGATGTAGCATCACCATGACTGGACCCTCCTTTAGACGTCTGATTCTGAACAGCAGTTTTGTCAGAGCCTTGCTTACTCATAGGTATCTCTCTTGTAAATTCAATGTCATAGAAGCTGTTGGCACTGTTGACATTGGATACAACAGGTGGAACAAGGGATACATCAAGATTTCCAATTTTAATTCTCACATAGTCAACATTGTTGAGACTATGCCTGTCCACTGACAGAGTCCTCCCCACCAAACTACCAATAAAGACAGCAGTTGGGCAGTTCCTGTTGTCAAGGGGAATCCCTTTCACCTGAAACCAAGCAGAGTCCAATTCTCCTGTGGCACCATACTGAGGGGTCCAATGATCAACACGAATAACAACACCAGAAAGGGTGCGCAGTTGAGCATTGCTGAAGTGAACCCAAGCATCTATATCTCTGGAGCTTGGAAAACGCATGAGAAATTTCTTTGCTGCCAGGGGCTTAGCATACCATCTCCAGGTACACATCCTACCAGCCCACTGAGTGAATTCTTCTTCAATATCTCTAGCCGTTGGGTTGCCTTCCAGCACCTCCACAACAGCTTGGTGCATCTCTTTCGGAGGAGCAGCATTCCTAATATCGGGGATAACAAAGAAACCACCTCCTGGAATCGCTGCGCCCACAAAGGGGGCCGCAACTTCCCAGGGATTAATCTCATTGTAGGAAAATTCTCACAGTGATCATCACCACACATAAGACACAAGTTATCTGAGTCAACATGAACAGAATCTTCCTGAAACCTAACAGATCTAGATGGCTCAGCGTCCTCCCTATAAGCAGACACATTCTGAGGCGTAGCTTGAGAAGAATCAAAGGCAGCATCGTTCCTAGATCTATTTGCACCTGTAGCAGGCTGCATCGTAACAAAGCCATGATCTCTTCCCACCACAATAGTCCCCACAACAGCAGGTGACCCATCAGGATTTTGCAAGACAGGGTTCACCGAAGAAGAATCTCTCCCATCATTGGAATTATCAGATTCCGTGTCCAACATCTCAGCCCTGTGATTCCATCGGTCCCTATTACCTTGATTTGACGAAGAAGATCTGGTAGGAGCACGTCCAATCGCTCCCAGTCGGTTGTTGTTGAAGTTGGCTCGCCCCCCATCGCGACCGCCACTGCGGCCACGTTCACGGCTGCGAGAGTACGAACCCGTAGCCCCCCTCCGATCTTCAAGCCGCGAATCGAATCTGCCACGAGGTGCAGGCGCAACAAACGGCGCCTCGCTAGCTCGACTGCTTTCCACGTCGAAAGCACCCGCCGCATAACCTCCCGGAGGACGGCGAGGGAAATTTGCCCGCAAAGGAGGCCCATACCCCCTGCCACCCCGCCTGTCGTTGTAGGCCATCACCGGAGGAGGAGAAGAAAGCACCGCAGCGAAGCTCCTCGAATCTCCTTTGACAGTACCCGCCCACTTCACAGATGCACTCGATTGGGACGGGTGACGGAGAATGGATTTTGGTGGATGAACTTGGACGAACACAATCTTAGGTCTCCCCGCCGCCTCTCCCCTCTTCCAGATGTGAGCAAATCTGGAGATTGGATCTGGAACCGGGCGAGGACGAGAAGATAAGGGGATAGCTTCCCGAGTAGGTAACGGCCCACCGTCAGCGACCAGCGGCGATGCACCGTGACACTGCACCGGTGGGTCACGAAAGAGTGCCCGAGGGCCCAGGGTCGTGCACGGTCGCAGAGGGACGTGTGCACCCTCGACCCGGACGCGTGGCGAAGCGATTGGGTCACCAACGAACGCAGAATGGGCGGGGAAGTGGACCCAACACGCGGACCGGACCACCTCGTCGCGATTGACTAACCGAACATCAACGGCGATCCCATCCTCTCCGGCGAGGACAAGGCGATGCTCCGCACACCTCAAAATAATGGTGCCGTGCATAGCATTCTCCTTTCCTAATTCGTGGTAAACCGCTGCCCATCGTAAGGAAGTAGGAGACAGTGGCCACGCTCCCTCAGGAACGGAAGGAGGACCCCCATGATCAATCTCAATCGAATCGGAAGCACACACCACCCGCTCAGCAATCGTAACCACGAACTCATTCAGATCAACCACGTCCCCAGCCTTAATCGCTGCAGCATCAGCTAGATCCAACCAATCGATGATCACCTCGTCCTCATCGAGAAGCGCGATGCGCCGCAGATCACGACGGAGCAGGACAGTGCCCCACCTACGCGTCGACGAGGGAAATGGTGGCCAATTGATCATGATTTATTATAATTGACGTGTGGTTGGTCCGAGTATATAGCAGATCACTTGATTGATAGGAGATATGCAAAAGATTTACTAGCAGCTATAAAGCAAGCATGTGTATTGTAAAGAATGCATCACATGTTTTTTCCAGTAATCTTGAAGCATCAGAAATACTGATAAGGAGTTTATTTGGAAATGCATCCATCATAAACACAGAGGGCCATGGTTTCAAAATGAGGTACAGTAGATAATAATTGAGATGCAAGTAGAAAAAATATCAGGTTTTATGGCAACCCTATGTTGATGAAGCACAACCTGCAACACATCGGCCATACTTACAGCTGCCTTAAACCAGCTACTCAGGGTCCAAAGCGCCTGAAAGAGTAAAATCAGCTTTTCCCTTCACATATATGTCATCTCGATGTGGGTGCAACAAATCAGTATACGGGATAACCAGGCACAAAATGAAGATTACTTATGTATTGGGTCTGAAATATTTTCTCCTTACATATAAACTAGTGGCTGATCTTTACATCACATCAGTCGGAACTATTTACACAACTCTCACCGAGATGTAGTCGTATGCATTTCCTAACCAAGTTCATATAGGTTAGTGCAATAACAGATCCAGCAGCAGTGATCGCCTTCCTGTACTTCCCATCCTGCACATCCCCAGCAGCAAAGACATCCATTGGTCTGCACTAGAAAATATAATCAACTGTCAACTTAGCTTGTCATTACTGATGCACACATACTGACATATAGATGCTGCTTTCAGTGAACAACACATAATGGTTGCTTCACCAGTATGTAAGCAAGTAATTCAATTAAAGGACACCCAGGTTGCTCACGGCTACTCCAAAGAATTACCAAGTGTAGACAAATTCTAGATCCTAGAGTGCAGGCACTCAACAAAAATAAGAAACAAAAGTACAGCTGTACGTACTCCGTGGACTAACAACAACATGCTCCATTTAGTTTCTTATTTAGAGAAGCACACAACCAGATGATCATAAACACATCAATACTACAGTAGTGCTACAGCAATGCTACAATTTTAATTTTTCATTTAGCAGACAGAAGCCATGCTAGCATCTAGTACTCTTGATAGAAGAAGTTTTTCTCAGTAAATTAGTAGGAGCAGAATTAAAATTGCATCTGACCTCTGTGACTGTTGTAATGTGTTTTGAACATGTTAAATCAACTTAACAACATGCAGCTTGCTCAAGATATTATTTTTTCTACAGTCAGAACTAGACCAGCTCTAGAACTCAGAATGCAGGTGGGACGACCTGCGGGACGCCCGCTAAACACCCGCATATGCCCGCGTAATTATGTGACATTATACGGGTAGCCCACATAATTTTCACGGGTGCTCGCGGTGTCCGCATGTCCCACATAAGTTACGCGACTAGACAAATCAAAATACAGAAAAACAGTTTGTTTTGCTTTATTGCATGTGTTTCCTCTTCCTTGCTAACCTTGGAGCGGCTTAGGTTCTGCCATACTGGCCAGCATCAGGTTCATTGTGGCGGCGCAGACCTGTGGTGCTGGCGTTTAGCATCTATTGCATGGGAGATGGCCACGTCCTGGCTTGAGTGGTGCTTTGAGGGAACTAGTAGTGTCAGCGATAAGCGGGATTAGTGGGCACGGCTGACAGCCCGCAAGTGCCCATATTTTGCTAATGAGCATGTGAGTGTCGCGCTTAAGGTATTTTGTAGGACGGGATATGCGGGTCCGCGGGCCTCCCACATCCACTTGCACCCTAATCTAGAACAGCATATATATTACTAGTGGCAAAGTAAACTGACCTTAAATCCCTCGGCTAAAACAACGAAGTACTTGCTCCAACAAACGAACAGACACTACAGGAATGCTGATATGTGCCGACGACCGTATCGTATGCCGACGGCAAAAAGTCGGGGCCGTCGGCATACGAGGCTTGGAGCCCAGCCCACCGAAGAGACCGTCGGCACAGCGGTGGCCGTCGGCGTAGGCAATATAGGGCCGACGGCAGCCGTCGGCACATATCTAGCCGTCGGCACAGTGGAAATAAGGCCGACGGCTGCCCTCGGCATCCACTTACCCGTCGGTACAGGATACAAAGGCCGTGGGGCTAGGGTTCGCTAGGATCTATGTCGACGGCCTTGCCGTCGGCACAAGTGCAACAGTTTTTTTGTTTAATTTCAGTTGTATGTGTATTTATTAATTACTATTATTTGGTAAAATTAATAGGATAATATTTTTTGTTTAAGATATATAATCTCACAACCGTTACCGCGTGTATCGAGATCTAAGTCCGTTTTATTTATTCATACTACACCGAGTCGGTTTCACACACTAAGTCTATTTTATTTGTGTTTTGTGTTCCCTTAGCCTACCCAACAAACCTAAGCACCTAGTTCCACAATGCTACCCCCTTTCGACGCCGTTACCGCGTGTTTCCGTATAAGTCCGGTATTTCTCCAGCGGGTCTAGGGTTTCACCGGAGGGGGGATCCGGAGCGTCTGGACCCGAACACAAGCAAGTTTATGCCATAGCATGTTATTATAGGTGTGTTGTGTGCTTTTGATGCCAAAGAAAGTTTCACTTGTGCCGCTTCCCCGGCATCCACTTCTCTCTCGTGAGTTTACACGCGCTTTAGGGTGAAACCCCGTATCGGAAAACGTCGTGAATCTTCCGAAGAGGTGGGTTCTACCTTGTTGTTTTATGTTCCTATGGCCTACCCTAACACAACCAAGCACCTAGTTCCACAATGCTACCCCCTTTCGACGCCGTTACCGCGTGTTTCCGTATAAGTCCGGTATTTCTCCTGCGGGTCAAGGGTTTCACCGGAGGGGGGATCCGGAGCGTCTGGACCCCAACACAAGCAAGTTTATGCCATAGCATGGTATTATAGGTGTTTTGTGTGCTTTTGATGCAAAGATTTCACTCCGGGGTGTGGCCCTTCACCGCATCCACTTCTCTCTCGTGAGTTTACACGCGCTTATAGGGTGAAACCCCCGTATCGGACGAAACGTCGTGAATCTTCCGAAGAGGTGGTTCTACCTTGTTGTTTTATGTTCCTATGGCCTACCCTAACACAACCAAGCACCTAGTTCCACAATGCTACCCCCTTTCGACGCCGTTACCGCGTGTTTCCGTATAAGTCCGGTATTTCTCCTGCGGGTCTAGGGTTTCACGGAGGGGGGATCCGGAGCGTCTGGACCCCAACACAAGCAAGTTTATGCCATGCATGTTTATTATAGGTGTGTTGTGTGCTTTTTGATGCAAAGATTTCACTCCGGGGTGGGGGCCGCTTCACCGCATCCACTTCTCTCTCGTGAGTTTACACGCGCTTATAGGGTGAAACCCCCGTATCGGACGAAACGTCGTGAATCTTCCGAAGAGGTGGGTTCTACCTTGTTGTTTTATGTTCCTATGGCCTACCCACAACCAAGCACCTAGTTCCACAATGCTACCCCCTTTCGACGCCGTTACCGCGGTTTCCGTATAAGTCCGTATTTCTCCTGCGGGTCTAGGGTTTCACCGGAGGGGGGGATCCGGAGCGTCTGGACCCCAACACAAGCAAGTTTATGCCATAGCATGTATTATAGTGTGTTGTGTGATTTGATGCAAAGATTTCACTCCGGGTGTGGGCCGCTTCACCGGCATCCACTTCTCTCTCGTGAGTTTACACGCGCTTATAGGGTGAAACCCCCGTATCGGACGAAACGTCGTGAATCTTCCGAAGAGGTGGGTTCTACCTTGTTGTTTTATGTTCCTATGGCCTACCCTAACACAACCAAGCACCTAGTTCCACAATGTACCCCCTTTCGACGCCGTTACCGCGTGTTTCCGTATAAGTCCGGTATTTCTCCTGCGGGTCTAGGGTTTCACCGGAGGGGGGATCCGGAGCGTCTGGACCCCAACACAAGCAAGTTTATGCCATAGCATGTTATATAGGTGTGTTGTGTGCTTTTGATGCAAAGATTTCACTCCGGGGTGTGGGCCGCTTCACCGGCATCCACTTCTCTCTCGTGAGTTTACACGCGCTTATAGGGTGAAACCCCGTATCGGACGAAACGTCGTGAATCTTCCGAAGAGGTGGGTTCTACCTTGTTGTTTATGTTCCTATGGCCTACCCTAACACAACCAAGCACCTAGTTCCACAATGCTACCCCCTTTCGACGCGTTACCGCGCGGTTTCCGTATAAGTCCGGTATTTCTCCTGCGGGTCTAGGGTTTCACCGAGGGGGGATCCGGAGCGTCTGGACCCCAACACAAAGCAAGTTTATGCCATAGCATGTTATTATAGGTGTGTTGTGTCTTTTGATGCAAAGATTTCACTCCGGGGTGTGGCCGCTTCACCGGCATCCACTTCTCTCTCGTGAGTTTACACGCGCTTATAGGGTGAAACCCCCGTATCGGACGAAACGTCGTGAATCTTCCGAAGAGGTGGGTTCTACCTTGTTGTTTTATGTTCCTATGGCCTACCCTAACACAACAAGCACCTAGTTCCACAATGCTACCCCCTTTCGACGCCGTTACCGCGTGTTTCCGTATAAGTCCGGTATTTCTCCTGCGGGTCTAGGTTTCACCGAGGGGGGATCCGGGTCTGGACCCCAACACAAGCAAGTTTATGCCATAGCATGTTATTATAGGTGTGTTGTGTGCTTTTGATGCAAAGATTTCACTCCGGGGTGTGGGCCGCTTCACCGGCATCCACTTCTCTCTCGTGAGTTTACACGCGCTTATAGGGTGAAACCCCCGTATCGGACGAAACGTCGTGAATCTTCCGAAGAGGTGGGTTCTACCTTGTTGTTTTATGTTCCTATGGCCTACCCTAACACAACCAAGCACCTAGTTCCACAATGCTACCCCCCTTTCGACGCCGTTACCGCGTGTTTCCGTAAAGTCCGGTATTTCTCCTGCGGGTCTAGGGTTTCACCGGAGGGGGGATCCGGAGCGTCTGGACCCCAACACAAGCAAGTTTATGCCATAGCATGTTATTATAGGTGTGTTGTGTGCTTTTGATGCCAAAGATTTCACTCCGGGGTGTGGGCCGCTTCACCGGCATCCACTTCTCTCTCGTGAGTTTACACGCGCTTATAGGGTGAAACCCCCGTATCGGACGAAACGTCGTGAATCTTCCGAAGAGGTGGGTTCTACCTTGTTGTTTTATGTTCCTATGGCCTACCCTAACACAACCAATCACCTAGTTCCACAATGCTACCCCTTTCGACGCCGTTACCGCGTGTTTCCGTATAAGTCCGGTATTTCTCCTGCGGGTCTAGGGTTTCACCGAGGGGTGGATCCGGAGCGTCTGGACCCCAACACAAGCAATTTATGCCATAGCATGTTATTATAGGTGTGTTGTGTGCTTTTGATGCAAAGATTTCACTCCGGGGTGTGGGCCGCTTCACCGGCATCCACTTCTCTCTCGTGAGTTTACACGCGCTTATAGGGTGAAACCCCCGTATCGGACGAAACGTCGTGAATCTTCCGAAGAGGTGGGTTCTACCTTGTTGTTTTATGTTCCTATGGCCTACCCTAACACAACCAAGCACCTAGTTCCACAATGCTACCCCCTTTCGACGCCGTTACCGCGTGTTTCCGTATAAGTCCGGTATTTCTCCTGCGGGTCTAGGTTTCACCGGAGGGGGGGATCCGGAGCGTCTGGACCCCAACACAAGCAAGTTTATGCCATAGCATGTTATTATAGGTGTGTTTGTGTGCTTTTGATGCAAAGATTTCACTCCGGGTGTGGGCCGCTTCACCGGCATCCACTTCTCTCTCGTGAGTTTACACGCGCTTATAGGGTGAAACCCCCGTATCGGACGAAACGTCGTGAATCTTCCGAAGAGGTGGGTTCTACCTTGTTGTTTTATGTTCCTATGGCCTACCCTAACACAACCAAGCACCTAGTTCCACAATGCTACCCCCTTTCGACGCCGTTACCGCGTGTTTCCGTATAAGTCCGGTATTTCTCCGGGTCTAGGGTTTACCGGAGGGGATCCGGAGCGTCTGGACCCCAACACAAGCAAGTTTATGCCATAGCATGTTATAGGTGTTGTGTGCTTTTGATGCCAAAGATTTCACTCCGGGGTGTGGGCCGCTCACCGGCATCCACTTCTCTCTCGTGAGTTTACACGCGCTTATAGGGTGAAACCCCCGTATCGGACGAAACGTCGTGAATCTTCCGAAGAGGTGGGTTCTACCTTGTTGTTTTATGTTCCTATGGCCTACCCTAACACAACCAAGCACCTAGTTCCACAATGCTACCCCCTTTCGACGCCGTTACCGCGTGTTTCCGTATAAAGTCCGGTATTTCTCCTCGGGTCTAGGGTTTCACCGGAGGGGGGATCCGAGCGTCTGGACCCCAACACAAGCAAGTTTAGCCATAGCATGTTATAGTGTGTTGTGTGCTTTTGATGCCAAGATTTCACTCCGGGGTGTGCCGCTTCACCGGCATCCATTCTCTCTCGTGAGTTTACACGCGCTTATAGGGTGAAACCCCCGTATCGGACGAAACGTCGTGAATCTTCCGAAGAGTGGGTTCTACCTTGTTGTTTTATGTTCCTATGGCCTACCCTAACACAACCAAGCACCTAGTTCCACAATGCTACCCCTTTCGACGCCGTTACCGCGTGTTTCCGTATAAGTCCGGTATTTCTCCTGCGGTCTAGGGTTTCACCGAGGGGGGATCCGGAGCGTCTGGACCCCAACACAAGCAAGTTTATGCCATAGCATGTATTATAGGTGTGTTGTGTGCTTTTGATGCCAAAGATTTCACTCCGGGGTGTGGGCCGCTTCACCGGCATCCACTTCTCTCGTGAGTTTACACGCGCTTATAGGGTGAAACCCCCGTATCGGACGAAACGTCGTGAATCTTCCGAAGAGGTGGTTCTACCTTGTTGTTTTATGTTCCTATGGCCTACCCTAACACAACCAAGCACCTAGTTCCACAATGCTACCCCCTTTCGACGCCGTTACCCGCGTGTTTCCGTATAAGTCCGGTATTTCTCCTGCGGGTCTAGGGTTTCACCGGAGGGGGGATCCGGAGCGTCTGGACCCCAACACAAGCAAGTTTATGCCATAGCATGTTATTATAGGTGTGTTTGTGTGCTTTTGATGCCAAAGATTTCACTCCGGGGTGTGGGCCGCTTCACCGGCATCCACTTCTCTCTCGTGAGTTTACACGCGCTTAGGGTGAAACCCCCGTATCGGACGAAACGTCGTGAATCTTCCGAAGAGGTGGGTTCTACCTTGTTGTTTTATGTTCCTATGGCCTACCCTAACACAACCAAGCACCTAGTTCCACAATGCTACCCCTTTCGATGCCGTTACCGCGTGTTTCCGTATAAGTCCGGTATTTCTCCTGCGGGTCTAGGGTTTCACCGAGGGGTGGGATCCGGAGCGTCTGGACCCCAACACAAGCAAGTTATGCCATAGCATGTTATTATAGGTGTTTTGTGTGCTTTTGATGCAAAGATTTCACTCCGGGGTGTGGGCCGCTTCACCGGCATCCACTTCTCTCTCGTGAGTTTACACCGCTTATAGGGTGAAACCCCCGTATCGGACGAAACGTCGTGAATCTTCCGAAGAGGTGGGTTCTACCTTGTTGTTTTATGTTCCTATGGCCTACCCTAACACAACCAAGCACCTAGTTCCACAATGCTACCCCCTTTCGACGCCGTTACGCGTGTTTCCGTATAAGTCCGGTATTTCTCCTGCGGGTCTAGGGTTTCACCGGAGGGGGGATCCGGAGCGTCTGGACCCCAACACAAGCAAGTTTATGCCATAATGTTATTATAGGTGTGTTGTGTGCTTTTGATGCAAAGATTTCACTCCGGGTGTGGGCCGCTTCACCGGCATCCACTTCTCTCTCGTGAGTTACACGCGCTTATAGGGTGAAACCCCCTATCGACGAAACGTCGTGAATCTTCCGAAGAGGTGGGTTCTACCTTGTTGTTTTATGTTCCTATGGCCTACCCTAACACAACCAAGCACCTAGTTCCACAATGCTACCCCCTTTCGACGCCGTTACCGCGTGTTTCGTATAAGTCCGGTATTTCTCCTGCGGGTCTAGGGTTTCACCGGAGGGGGGATCCGGAGCGTCTGGACCCCAACACAAGCAAGTTATGCCATAGCATGTTATTATAGTGTGTTGTGTGCTTTTGATGCCAAATTTCACTCGGGTGGGGCCGCTTCACCGCATCCACTTCTCTCTCGTGAGTTTACACGCTTATAGGGTGAAACCCCCGTATCGGACGAAACGTCGTGAATCTTCCGAAGAGGTGGGTTCTACCTTGTTGTTTTATGTTCCTATGGCCTACCCTAACACAACCAAGCACCTAGTTCCACAATGCTACCCCCTTTCGACGCCGTTACCGCGTGTTTCCGTATAAGTCCGGTATTTCTCCTGCGGGTCTAGGGTTTCACCGGAGGGGATCCGAGCGTCTGGACCCCAACACAAGCAAGTTTTATGCCATAGCATGTTATTATAGGTGTGTTGTGTGCTTTGATGCCAAAGATTTCACTCCGGGTGTGGGCCGCTTCACCGGCATCCACTTCTCTCTCGTGAGTTTACACGCGCTATAGGGTGAAACCCCGTATCGGACGAAACGTCGTGAATCTTCCGAAGAGGTGGGTTCTACCTTGTTGTTTTATGTTCCTATGGCCTACCCTAACACAACCAAGCACCTAGTTCCACAATGCTACCCCCTTTCGACGCCGTTACCGCGTGTTTCCGTATAAGTCCGGTATTCTCCTGCGGTCTAGGGTTTCACCGGAGGGGGGATCCGGAGCGTCTGGACCCCAACACAAGCAAGTTTATGCCATAGAATGTTATTATAGGTGTGTTGTGTGCTTTTGATGCCAAAGATTTCACTCCGGGTGTGGGCCGCTTCACCGGCATCCACTTCTCTCTCGTGAGTTTACACGCGCTTATAGGGTGAAACCCCCGTATCGGACGAAACGTCGTGAATCTTCCGAAGAGGTGGGTTCTACCTTGTTGTTTTATGTTCCTATGGCCTACCCTAACACAACCAAGCACCTAGTTCCACAATGCTACCCCCTTTCGACGCCGTACCGCGTGTTTCCGTATAAGTCCGGTATTTCTCCTGCGGGTCTAGGGTTTCACCGGAGGGGGGGATCCGGAGCGTCTGGACCCCAACACAAGCAAGTTTATGCCATACATGTTATTATAGGTGTTGTGTGCTTTTGATGCAAAGATTCACTCCGGGGTGTGGGCCGCTTCACCGGCATCCACTTCTCTCTCGTGAGTTTACACGCGCTTATAGGGTGAAACCCCCGTATCGGACGAAACGTCGTGAATCTTCCGAAGAGGTGGGTTCTACCTTGTTGTTTTATGTTCCTATGGCCTACCCTAACACAACCAAGCACCTAGTTCCACAATGCTACCCCCTTTCGACGCCGTTACCGCGTGTTTCCGTATAAGTCCGGTATTTCTCCTGCGGGTCTAGGGTTTCACCGGAGGGGGGATCCGGAGCGTCTGGACCCCAACACAAGAAGTTTATGCCAATAGCATGTTATTATAGGTGTGTTGTGTGCTTTTGATGGCAAAGATTTCACTCCGGGGTGTGGGCCCGCTTCACACGGCATCCACTTCTCTCTCGTGAGTTTACACGCGCTTATAGGGTGAAACCCCCGTATCGGACGAAACGTCGTGAATCTTCCGAAGAGGTGGGTTCTACCTTGTTGTTTTTGTTCCTATGGCCTACCTAACACAACCAAGCACCTAGTTCCACAATGCTACCCCTTTCGACGCCGTTACCGCGTGTTTCCGTATAATCCGGTATTTCTCCTGCGGGTCTAGGGTTTCACCGGAGGGGGGATCCGGAGCGTCTGGACCCCAACACAAGCAATTTATGCCATAGCATGTTTATAGGTGTGTTGTGTGCTTTTATGCAAAGATTTCACTCCGGGGTGTGGGCCGCTTCACCGGCATCCACTTCTCTCTCGTGAGTTTACACGCGCTTATAGGGTGAAACCCCCGTATCGGACGAAACGTCGTGAATCTTCCGAAGAGGTGGGTTCTACCTTGTTGTTTTATGTTCCTATGGCCTACCTAACACAACCAAGCACCTAGTTCCACAATGCTACCTTTCGACGCCGTTACCGCGTGTTTCCGTATAAGTCCGGTATTTCTCCTGCGGGTCTAGGGTTTCACCGGAGGGGGGGTCCGAGCGTCTGGACCCCAACACAAGCAGTTTATGCCATAGCATGTATTATAGGTGTGTTGTGTGCTTTTGATGCAAAGATTTCACTCCGGGGTGGGCCGCTTCACCGGCATCCACTTCTCTCTCGTGAGTTTACACGCGCTTATAGGGTGAAAACCCCCGTATCGGACGAAACGTCGTGAATCTTCCGAAGAGGTGGGTTCTACCTTGTTGTTTTATGTTCCTATGGCCTACCCTAACACAACCAAGCACCTAGTTCCACAATGCTACCCCCTTTCGACGCCGTTACCCGCGTGTTTCCGTATAAGTCCGGTATTTCTCCTGCGGGTCTAGGGTTTCACCGGAGGGGGGATCCGGAGCGTCTGGACCCCAACACAAGCAAGTTATGCCATAGCATGTTATTATAGGTGTGTGTGTGCTTTTGATGCCAAGATTTCACTCCGGGGTGGGCCGCTTCACCGGCATCCACTTCTCTCTCGTGAGTTTACACGCGCTTATAGGGTGAAACCCCCGTATCGGACGAAACGTCGTGAATCTTCCGAAGAGGTGGGTTCTACCTTGTTTTTTTATGTTCCTATGGCCTACCCTAACACAACCAAGCACCTAGTTCCACAATGCTACCCCCTTTCGACGCCGTTACCGCGTGTTTCCGTATAAGTCCGGTATTTCTCCTGCGGGTCTAGGTTTCACCGGAGGGGGATCCGGAGCGTCTGGACCCCAACACAAGCAAGTTTATGCCATAGCATGTTTATAGGTGTTGTGTGCTTTTGATGCAAAGATTTCACTCCGGGGTGTGGGCCGCTTCACCGGCATCCACTTCTCTCTCGTGAGTTTACACGCGCTTATAGGGTGAAACCCCCGTATCGGACGAAACGTCGTGAATCTTCCGAAGAGGTGGTTCTACCTTGTTGTTTTATGTTCCTATGGCCTACCCTAACACAACCAAGCACCTAGTTCCACAATGCTACCCCCTTTCGACGCCGTTACCGCGTGTTTCCGTATAAGTCCGGTATTTCTCCTGCGGGTCTAGGGTTTCACCGAGGGGGGATCCGGAGCGTCTGGACCCCAACACAAGAAGTTTATGCCATAGCATGTTATTATAGGTGTGTTGTGTGCTTTTGATGCCAAAGATTTCACTCCGGGTGGCCGCTTCACCGGCATCCACTTCTCTCTCGTGAGTTTACACGCGCTTATAGGGTGAAACCCCCGTATCGGACGAAACGTCGTGAATCTTCCGAAGAGGTGGGTTCTACCTTGTTGTTTTATGTTCCTATGGCCTACCCTAACACAACCAAGCACCTAGTTCCACAATGCTACCCCCTTTCGATGCCGTTACCGCGTGTTTCCGTATAAGTCCGTATTTCTCCTGCGGGTCTAGGTTTCACCGGAGGGGGATCCGGAGCGTCTGGACCCCAACACAAGCAAGTTTATGCCATGGAATGTTATTATAGGTGTGTTGTGTGCTTTGATGCCAAAGATTTCACTCCGGGGTGTGGGCCGCTTCACCGGCATCCACTTCTCTCGTGAGTTTACACGCGCTTATAGGGTGAAACCCCCGTATCGGACGAAACGTCGTGAATCTTCCGAAGAGGTGGGTTCTACCTTGTTGTTTTATGTTCCTATGGCCTACCCTAACACAACCAAGCACCTAGTTCCACAATGCTACCCCCTTTCGACGCCGTTACCGCGTGTTTCCGTATAAGTCCGGTATTTCTCCTGCGGGTCTAGGTTTCACCGGAGGGGGGATCCGGAGCGTCTGGACCCCAACACAAGCAAGTTTATGCCATAGCATGTTATTATAGGTGTGTTGTGTGCTTTTGATGCCAAATATTTCACTCCGGGTGTGGGCCGCTTCACCGGCATCCACTTCTCTCTCGTGAGTTTACACGCGCTTATAGGGTGAAACCCCCGTATCGACGAAACGTCGTGAATCTTCCGAAGAGGTGGGTTCTACCTTGTTGTTTTATGTTATGGCCTACCCTAACACAACCAAGCACCTAGTTCCACAATGCTACCCCCTTTCGACGCCGTTACCGCGTGTTTCCGTATAAGTCCGGTATTTCTCCTGCGGGTCTAGGTTTCACCGGAGGGGGGATCCGGAGCGTCTGGACCCCAACACAAGCAATTTTATGCCATAGCATGTTATTATAGGTGTGTTGTGTGCTTTTGATGCAAAGATTTCACTCCGGGGTGTGGGCCGCTTCACCGGCATCCACTTCTCTCTCGTGAGTTTACACGCGCTTATAGGGTGAAACCCTCGTATCGGACGAAACGTCGTGAATCTTCCGAAGAGGTGGGTTCTACCTTGTTGTTTTATGTTCCTATGGCCTACCCTAACACAACCAAGCACCTAGTTCCACAATGCTACCCCCTTTCGACGCCGTTACGCGTGTTTCCGATAAGTCCGGTATTTCTCCTGGGGTCTAGGGTTTCACCGGAGGGGGGATCCGGAGCGTCTGGACCCCAACACAAGCAAGTTTATGCCATAGAATGTTATTATAGGTGTGTTGTGTGCTTTTGATGCCAAAGATTTCACTCCGGGGTGTGGGCCGCTTCACCGGCATCCACTTCTCTCTCGTGAGTTTACACGCGCTTATAGGGTGAAACCCCCGTATCGGACGAAACGTCGTGAATCTTCCGAAGAGGTGGGTTCTACCTTGTTGTTTTATGTTCCTATGGCCTACCCTACACAACCAAGCACCTAGTTCCACAATGCTACCCCCTTTCGACGCCGTTACCGCGTGTTTCCGTATAAGTCCGGTATTTCTCCTGCGGGTCTAGGGTTTCACCGGAGGGGGGGATCCGGAGCGTCTGGACCCCAACACAAGCAAGTTTATGCCATAGCATGTTATTATAGGTGTGTTGTGTGCTTTTGATGCCAAAGATTTCACTCCGGGGTGTGGGCCGCTTCACCGGCATCCACTTCTCTCTCGTGAGTTTACACGCGCTTATAGGGTGAAACCCCCGTATCGGACGAAACGTCGTGAATCTTCCGAAGAGGTGGGTTCTACCTTGTTGTTTTATGTTCCTATGGCCTACCCTAACACAACCAAGCACCTAGTTCCACAATGCTACCCCCTTTCGACGCCGTTACCGCGTGTTTCCGTATAAGTCCGGTATTTCTCCTGCGGGTCTAGGGTTTCACCGGAGGGGGGGATCCGGAGCGTCTGGACCCCAACACAAGAAAGTTTATGCCATAGCATGTTATTATAGGTGTGTTGTGTGCTTTTGATGCCAAAGATTTCACTCCGGGGTGTGGGCCGCTTCACCGGCATCCACTTCTCTCTCGTGAGTTTACACGCGCTTATAGGGTGAAACCCCCGTATCGGACGAAACGTCGTGAATCTTCCGAAGAGGTGGGTTCTACCTTGTTGTTTTATGTTCCTATGGCCTACCCTAACACAACCAAGCACCTAGTTCCACAATGCTACCCCCTTTCGACGCCGTTACCGCGTGTTTCCGTATAAGTCCGGTATTTCTCCTGCGGGTCTAGGTTTCACCGGAGGGGGGATCCGGAGCGTCTGGACCCCAACACAAGCAAGTTTATGCCATAGCATGTTATTATAGGTGTGTTGTGTGCTTTTTATGCCAAAGATTTCACTCCGGGGTGTGGGCCGCTTCACCGGCATCCACTTCTCTCTCGTGAGTTTACACGCGCTTATAGGGTGAAACCCCCGTATCGGACGAAACGTCGTGAATCTTCCGAAGAGGTGGGTTCTACCTTGTTGTTTTATGTTCCTATGGCCTACCATAACACAACCAAGCACCTAGTTCCACAATGCTACCCTCTTTCGACGCCGTTACCGCGTGTTTCCGTATAAGTCCGGTATTTCTCCTGCGGGTCTAGGGTTTCACCGGAGGGGGGGGCTCCGGAGCGTCTGGACCCCAACACAAGCAAGTTTATGCCATAGCATGTTATTATAGGTGTGTTGTGTGCTTTTTATGCCAAAGATTTCACTCCGGGGTGTGGGCCGCTTCACCGTCATCCACTTCTCTCTCGTGAGTTTACACGCGCTTATAGGGTGAAACCCCCGTATCGGACGAAACGTCGTGAATCTTCCGAAGAGGTGGGTTCTACCTTGTTGTTTTATGTTCCTATGGCCTACCATAACACAACCAAGCACCTAGTTCCACAATGCTACCCTCTTTCGACGCCGTTACCGCGTGTTTCCGTATAAGTCCGGTATTTCTCCTGCGGGTCTAGGTTTCACCGGGGGGGGGGCTCCGGAGCGTCTGGACCCCAACACAATCAAGTTTATGCCATAGCATGTTATTATAGGTGTGTTGTGTGCTTTTGATGCCAAAGATTTCACTCCGGGGTGTGGGCCGCTTCACCGGCATCCACTTCTCTCGCGTGAGTTTACACGCGCTTATAGGGTGAAACCCCCGTATCGGACGAAACGTCGTGAATCTTCCGAAGAGGTGGGTTCTACCTTGTTGTTTTATGTTCCTATGGCCTACCCTAACACAACCAAGCACCTAGTTCCACAATGCTACCCCCTTTCGACGCCGTTACCGCGTGTTTCCGTATAAGTCCGGTATTTCTCCTGCGGGTCTAGGGTTTCACCGGAGGGGGGGATCCGGAGCGTCTGGACCCCAACACAAGCAAGTTTATGCCATGGCATGTTATTATAGGTGTGTTGTGTGCTTTTGATGCCAAAGATTTCACTCCGGGGTGTGGGCCGCTTCACCGGCATCCACTTCTCTCTCGTGAGTTTACACGCGCTTATAGGGTGAAACCCCCGTATCGGACGAAACGTCGTGAATCTTCCGAAGAGGTGGTTTCTACCTTGTTGTTTTATGTTCCTATGGCCTACCCTAACACAACCAAGCACCTAGTTCCACAATTCTACCCCTTTCGACGCCGTTACCGCGTGTTTCCGTATAAGTCCGGTATTTCTCCTGCGGGTCTAGGGTTTCACCGGAGGGGGGGATCCGGAGCGTCTGGACCCCAACACAAGCAAGTTTATGCCATAGCATGTTATTATAGGTGTGTTGTGTGCTTTTGATGCCAAATATTTCACTCCGGGGTGTGGGCCGCTTCACCGGCATCCACTTCTCTCTCGTGAGTTTACACGCGCTTATAGGGTGAAACCCCCGTATCGGACGAAACGTCGTGAATCTTCCGAAGAGGTGGGTTCTACCTTGTTGTTTTATGTTCCTATGGCCTACCCTAACACAACCAAGCACCTAGTTCCACAATGCTACCCCCTTTCGACGCCGTTACCGCGTGTTTCCATATAAGTCCGGTATTTCTCCTGCGGGTCTAGGGTTTCACCGGAGGGGGGGATCCGGAGCGTCTGGACCCCAACACAAGCAATTTTATGCCATAGCATGTTATTATAGGTGTGTTGTGTGCTTTTGATGCCAAAGATTTCACTCCGGGGTGTGGGCCGCTTCACCGGCATCCACTTCTCTCGTGAGTTTACACGCGCTTATAGGGTGAAACCCCCGTATCGGACGAAACGTCGTGAATCTTCCGAAGAGGTGGGTTCTACCTTGTTGTTTTATGTTCCTATGGCCTACCCTAACACAACCAAGCACCTAGTTCCACAATGCTACCCCCTTTCGACGCCGTTACCGCGTGTTTCCGTATAAGTCCGGTATTTCTCCTGCGGGTCTAGGGTTTCACCGGAGGGGGGGATCCGGAGCGTCTGGACCCCAACACAAGCAAGTTTATGCCATAGCATGTTATTATAGGTGTGTTGTGTGCTTTTGATGCCAAAGATTTCACTCCGGGGTGTGGGCCGCTTCACCGGCATCCACTTCTCTCTCGTGAGTTTACACGCGCTTATAGGGTGAAACCCCGTATCGGACGAAACGTCGTGAATCTTCCGAAGAGGTGGGTTCTACCTTGTTGTTTTATGTTCCTATGGCCTACCCTAACACAACCAAGCACCTAGTTCCACAATGCTACCCCCTTTCGACGCCGTTACCGCGTGTTTCCGTATAAGTCCGGTATTTCCTGCGGGTCTAGGGTTTCACCGGAGGGGGGGATCCGGAGCGTCTGGACCCCAACACAATCAAGTTTATGCCATAGAATGTTATTATAGGTGTGTTGTGTGCTTTTGATGCCAAAGATTTCACTCCGGGGTGTGGGCCGCTTCACCGGCATCCACTTCTCTCTCGTGAGTTTACACGCGCTTATAGGGTGAAACCCCCGTATCGGACGAAACGTCGTGAATCTTCCGAAGAGGTGGGTTCTACCTTGTTGTTTTATGTTCCTATGGCCTACCCTAACACAACCAAGCACCTAGTTCCACAATGCTACCCCCTTTCGACGCCGTTACCGCGTGTTTCCGTATAAGTCCGGTATTTCTCCTGCGGGTCTAGGGTTTCACCGGAGGGGGGGATCCGGAGCGTCTGGACCCCAACACAAGCAAGTTTATGCCATAGCATGTTATTATAGGTGTGTTGTGTGCTTTTTATGCCAAAGATTTCACTCCGGGGTGTGGGCCGCTTCACCGGCATCCACTTCTCTCTCGTGAGTTTACACGCGCTTATAGGGTGAAACCCCCGTATCGGACGAAACGTCGTGAATCTTCCGAAGAGGTGGGTTCTACCTTGTTGTTTTATGTTCCTATGGCCTACCCTAACACAACCAAGCACCTAGTTCCACAATGCTACCCTCTTTCGACGCCGTTACCGCGTGTTTCCGTATAAGTCCGGTATTTCTCCTGCGGGTCTAGGGTTTCACCGGAGGGGGGGATCCGGAGCGTCTGGACCCCAACACAATCAAGTTTATGCCATAGAATGTTATTATAGGTGTGTTGTGTGCTTTTGATGCCAAAGATTTCACTCCGGGGTGTGGGCCGCTTCACCGGCATCCACTTCTCTCTCGTGAGTTTACACGCGCTTATAGGGTGAAACCCCCGTATCGGACGAAACGTCGTGAATCTTCCGAAGAGGTGGGTTCTACCTTGTTGTTTTATGTTCCTATGGCCTACCCTAACACAACCAAGCACCTAGTTCCACAATGCTACCCCCTTTCGACGCCGTTACCGCGTGTTTCCGTATAAGTCCGGTATTTCTCCTACGGGTCTAGGGTTTCACCGGAGGGGGGGATCCGGAGCGTCTGGACCCCAACACAAGCAATTTTATGCCATAGCATGTTATTATAGGTGTGTTGTGTGCTTTTGATGCCAAAGATTTCACTCCGGGGTGTGGGCCGCTTCACCGGCATCCACTTCTCTCTCGTGAGTTTACACGCGCTTATAGGGTGAAACCCCCGTATCGGACGAAACGTCGTGAATCTTCCGAAGAGGTGGGTTCTACCTTGTTGTTTTATGTTCCTATGGCCTACCCTAACACAACCAAGCACCTAGTTCCACAATGCTACCCCCTTTCGACGCCGTTACCGCGTGTTTCTGTATAAGTCCGGTATTTCTCCTGCGGGTCTAGGGTTTCACCGGAGGGGGGATCCGGAGCGTCTGGACCCCAACACAAGCAAGTTTATGCCATAGCATGTTATTATAGGTGTGTTGTGTGCTTTTGATGCCAAAGATTTCACTCCGGGGTGTGGGCCGCTTCACCGGCATCCACTTCTCTCGTGAGTTTACACGCGCTTATAGGGTGAAACCCCCGTATCGGACGAAACGTCGTGAATCTTCCGAAGAGGTGGGTTCTACCTTGTTGTTTTATGTTCCTATGGCCTACCCTAACACAACCAAGCACCTAGTTCCACAATGCTACCCCCTTTCGACGCCGTTACCGCGTGTTTCCGTATAAGTCCGGTATTTCTCCTACTCGTCTAGGGTTTCACCGGAGGGGGGGATCCGGAGCGTCTGGACCCCAACACAAGCAAGTTTATGCCATAGCATGTTATTATAGGTGTGTTGTGTGCTTTTGATGCCAAAGATTTCACTCCGGGGTGTGGGCCGCTTCACCGGCATCCACTTCTCTCTCGTGAGTTTACACGCGCTTATAGGGTGAAACCCCCGTATCGGACGAAACGTCGTGAATCTTCCGAAGAGGTGGGTTCTACCATGTTGTTTTATGTTCCTATGGCCTACCCTAACACAACCAAGCACCTAGTTCCACAATGCTACCCCCTTTCGACGCCGTTACCGCGTGTTTCCGTATAAGTCCGGTATTTCTCCTGCGGGTCTAGGGTTTCACCGGAGGGGGGGATCCAGAGCGTCTGGACCCCAACACAAGCAATTTTATGCCATAGCATGTTATTATAGGTGTGTTGTGTGCTTTTGATGCCAAAGATTTCACTCCGGGGTGTGGGCCGCTTCACCGGCATCCACTTCTCTCTCGTGAGTTTACACGCGCTTATAGGGTGAAACCCCCGTATCGGACGAAACGTCGTGAATCTTCCGAAGAGGTGGGTTCTACCTTGTTGTTTTATGTTCCTATGGCCTACCCTAACACAACCAAGCACCTAGTTCCACAATGCTACCCCCTTTCGACGCCGTTACCGCGTGTTTCCGTATAAGTCCGGTATTTCTCCTGCGGGTCTAGGGTTTCACCGGAGGGGGGGATCCGGAGCGTCTGGACCCCAACACAAGCAAGTTTATGCCATAGCATGTTATTATAGGTGTGTTGTGTGCTTTTGATGCCAAAGATTTCACTCCGGGGTGTGGGCCGCTTCACCGGCATCCACTTCTCTCTCGTGAGTTTACACGCGCTTATAGGGTGAAACCCCCGTATCGGACGAAACGTCGTGAATCTTCCGAAGAGGTGGGTTCTACCTTGTTGTTTTATGTTCCTATGGCCTACCCTAACACAACCAAGCACCTAGTTCCACAATGCTACCCCCTTTCGACGCCGTTACCGCGTGTTTCCGTATAAGTCCGGTATTTCTCCTACGGGTCTAGGGTTTCACCGGAGGGGGGGATCCGGAGCGTCTGGACCCAACACAAGCAAGTTTATGCCATATCATGTTATTATAGGTGTGTTGTGTGCTTTTGATGCCAAAGATTTCACTCCGGGGTGTGGGCCGCTTCACCGGCATCCACTTCTCTCTCGTGAGTTTACACGCGCTTATAGGGTGAAACCCCGTATCGGACGAAACGTCGTGAATCTTCCGAAGAGGTGGGTTCTACCTTGTTGTTTTATGTTCCTATGGCCTACCCTAACACAACCAAGCACCTAGTTCCACAATGCTACCCCCTTTCGACGCCGTTACCGCGTGTTTCCGTATAAGTCCGGTATTTCTCCTACGGGTCTAGGGTTTCACGGAGGGGGGATCCGGAGCGTCTGGACCCCAACACAAGCAATTTTATGCCATAGCATGTTATTATAGGTGTTTTGTGTGCTTTTGATGCCAAAGATTTCACTCCGGGGTGTGGGCCGCTTCACCGGCATCCACTTCTCTCTCGTGAGTTTACACGCGCTTATAGGGTGAAACCCCCGTATCGGACGAAACGTCGTGAATCTTCCGAAGAGGTGGGTTCTACCTTGTTGTTTTATGTTCCTATGGCCTACCCTAACACAACCAAGCACCTAGTTCCACAATGCTACCCCCTTTCGACGCCGTTACCGCGTGTTTCCGTATAAGTCCGGTATTTCTCCTGCGGGTCTAGGGTTTCACCGGAGGGGGGATCCGGAGCGTCTGGACCCCAACACAAGCAAGTTTATGCCATAGCATGTTATTATAGGTGTGTTGTGTGCTTTTGATGCCAAAGATTTCACTCCGGGGTGTGGGCCGCTTCACCGGCATCCACTTTCTCTCGTGAGTTTACACGCGCTTATAGGGTGAAACCCCCGTATCGGACGAAACGTCGTGAATCTTCCGAAGAGGTGGGTTCTACCTTGTTGTTTTATGTTCCTATGGCCTACCCTAACACAACCAAGCACCTAGTTCCACAATGCTACCCCCTTTCGACGCCGTTACCGCGTGTTTCCGTATAAGTCCGGTATTTCTCCTACGGGTCTAGGGTTTCACCGGAGGGGGGGATCCGGAGCGTCTGGACCCCAACACAAGCAATTTTATGCCATAGCATGTTATTATAGGTGTTTTGTGTGCTTTTGATGCCAAAGATTTCACTCCGGGGTGTGGGCCGCTTCACCGGCATCCACTTCTCTCTCGTGAGTTTACACGCGCTTATAGGGTGAAACCCCCGTATCGGACGAAACGTCGTGAATCTTCCGAAGAGGTGGGTTCTACCTTGTTGTTTTATGTTCCTATGGCCTACCCTAACACAACCAAGCACCTAGTTCCACAATGCTACCCCCTTTCGACGCCGTTACCGCGTGTTTCCGTATAAGTCCGGTATTTCTCCTGCGGGTCTAGGGTTTCACCGGAGGGGGGGATCCGGAGCGTCTGGACCCCAACACAAGCAAGTTTATGCCATAGCATGTTATTATAGGTGTGTTGTGTGCTTTGATGCCAAAGATTTCACTCCGGGGTGTGGGCCGCTTCACCGGCATCCACTTCTCTCTCGTGAGTTTACACGCGCTTATAGGGTGAAACCCCCGTATCGGACGAAACGTCGTGAATCTTCCGAAGAGGTGGGTTCTACCTTGTTGTTTTATGTTCCTATGGCCTACCCTAACACAACCAAGCACCTAGTTCCACAATGCTACCCCCTTTCGACGCCGTTACCGCGTGTTTCCGTATAAGTCCTGTATTTCTCCTGCGGGTCTAGGGTTTCACCGGAGGGGGGGATCCGGAGCGTCTGGACCCCAACACAAGCAAGTTTATGCCATAGAATGTTATTATAGGTGTGTTGTGTGCTTTTTATGCCAAAGATTTCACTCCGGGGTGTGGGCCGCTTCACCGGCATCCACTTCTCTGTCGTGAGTTTACACGCGCTTATAGGGTGAAACCCCCGACGGACGAAACGTCGTGAATCTTATGAAGAGGTGGGTTCTACCTTGTTGTTTTATGTTCCTATGGCCTACCCTAACACAACCAAGCACCTAGTTCCACAATGCTACCCCCTTTCGACGCCGTTACCGCGTGTTTCCGTATAAGTCCGGTATTTCTCCTGCGGGTCTAGGGTTTCACCGGAGGGGGGGATCCGGAGCGTCTGGACCCCAACACAAGCAAGTTTATGCCATAGCATGTTATTATAGGTGTGTTGTGTGCTTTTGATGCCAAAGATTTCACTCCGGGGTGTGGGCCGCTTCACCGGCATCCACTTCTCTCTCGTGAGTTTACACGGGCTTATAGGGTGAAACCCCCGTATCGGACGAAACGTCGTGAATCTTCCGAAGAGGTGGGTTCTACCTTGTTGTTTTATGTTCCTATGGCCTACCCTAACACAACCAAGCACCTAGTTCCACAATGCTACCCCCTTTCGACGCCGTTACCGCGTGTTTCCGTATATGTCCGGTATTTCTCCTACGGGTCTAGGGTTTCACCGGAGGGGGGATCCGGAGCGTCTGGACCCAAACACAAGCAAGTTTATGCCATAGCATGTTATTATAGGTGTGTTGTGTGCTTTTGATGCCAACGATTTCACTCCGGGGTGTGGGCCGCTTCACCGGCATCCACTTCTCTCTCGTGAGTTTACACGCGCTTATAGGGTGAAACCCCCGTATCGGACGAAACGTCGTGAATCTTCCGAAGAGGTGGGTTCTACCTTGTTGTTTTATGTTCCTATGGCCTACCCTAACACAACCAAGCACCTCGTTCCACAATGCTACCCCTTTCGACGCCGTTACCGCGTGTTTCCGTATAAGTCCGGTATTTCTCCTGCGGGTCTAGGGTTTCACCGGAGGGGGGGATCCGGAGCGTCTGGACCCCAACACAAGCAAGTTTATGCCATAGCATGTTATTATAGGTGTGTTGTGTGCTTTTGATGCCAAAGATTTCACTCCGGGGTGTGGGCCGCTTCACCGGCATCCACTTCTCTCTCGTGAGTTTACACGCGCTTATAGGGTGAAACCCCCGTATCGGACGAAACGTCGTGAATCTTCCGAAGAGGTGGGTTCTACCTTGTTGTTTTATGTTCCTATGGCCTACCCTAACACAACCAAGCACCTAGTTCCACAATGCTACCCCCTTTCGACGCCGTTACCGCGTGTTTCCGTATAGTCCGGTATTTCTCCTGCGGGTCTAGGGTTTCACCGGAGGGGGGGATCCGGAGCGTCTGGACCCAACACAAGCAAGTTTATGCCATAGCATGTTATTATAGGTGTGTTGTGTGCTTTTGATGCCAAAGATTTCACTCCGGGGTGTGGGCCGCTTCACCGGCATCCACTTCTCTCTCGTGAGTTTACACGCGCTTATAGGGTGAAACCCCCGTATCGGACGAAACGTCGTGAATCTTCCGAGAGGTGGGTTCTAACTTGTTGTTTTATGTTCCTATGGCCTACCCTAACACAACCAAGCACCTAGTTCCACAATGCTACCCCCCTTTCGACGCCGTTACCGCGTGTTTCCGTATAAGTCCGGTATTTCTCCTGCGGGTCTAGGTTTCACCGGAGGGGGGATCCGGAGCGTCTGGACCCCAACACAAGCAAGTTTATGCCATAGCATGTTATTATAGGTGTGTTGTGTGCTTTTTATGCAAAGATTTCACTCCGGGTGTGGGCCGCTTCACCGGCATCCACTTCTCTCTCGTGAGTTTACACGCGCTTATAGGGTGAAACCCCCGTATCGGACGAAACGTCGTGAATCTTCCGAAGAGGTGGGTTCTAACTTGTTGTTTTATGTTCCTATGGCCTACCCTAACACAACCAAGCACCTAGTTCCACAATGCTACCCCCTTTCGACGCCGTTACCGCTGTTTCCGTATAAGTCCGGTATTTCTCCTGCGGGTCTAGGGTTTCACCGGGGGGGGATCCGGAGCGTCTGGACCCCAACACAAGCAAGTTTATGCCATAGCATGTTATTATAGGTGTGTTATGTGCTTTTGATGCCAAAGATTTCACTCCGGGGTGTGGGGCCGCTTCACCGGCATCCACTTCTCTCTCGTGAGTTTACACGCGCTTATAGGGTGAAACCCCCGTATCGGACGAAACGTCGTGAATCTTCCGAAGAGGTGGGTTCTACCTTGTTGTTTTATGTTCCTATGGCCTACCCTAACACAACCAAGCACCTCGTTCCACAATGCTACCCCCTTTCGACGCCGTTACCGCGTGTTTCGTATAAGTCCGGTATTTCTCCTGCGGGTCTAGGGTTTCACCGGAGGGGGGATCCGGAGCGTCTGGACCCCAACACAAGCAAGTTTATGCCATAGCATGTTATTATAGGTGTGTGTGTGCTTTTTGATGCCAAAGATTTCACTCCGGGGTGTGGGCCGCTTCACCGGCATCCACTTCTCTCTCGTGAGTTTACACGCGCTTATAGGGTGAAACCCCCGTATCGGACGAAACGTCGTGAATCTTCCGAAGAGGTGGGTTCTAACTTGTTGTTTTATGTTCCTATGGCCTACCCTAACACAACCAAGCACCTAGTTCCACAATGCTACCCCCTTTCGACGCGTTACCGCGTGTTTCCGTAAAGTCCGGTATTTCTCCTGCGGGTCTAGGGTTTCACCGGAGGGGGGATCCGGAGCGTCTGGACCCAACACAAGCAAGTTTATGCCATAGCATGTTATTATAGGTGTGTTATGTGCTTTTGATGCCAAAGATTTCACTCCGGGGTGTGGGCCGCTTCACCGGCATCCACTTCTCTCTCGTGAGTTTACACGCGCTTATAGGGTGAAACCCCCGTATCGGACGAAACGTCGTGAATCTTCCGAAGAGGTGGGTTCTACCTTGTTGTTTTATGTTCCTATGGCCTACCCTAACACAACCAAGCACCTCGTTCCACAATGCTACCCCCTTTCGACGCCGTTACCGCGTTTTCCGTATAAGTCCGGTATTCTCCTGCGGGTCTAGGGTTTCACCGGAGGGGGGGATCCGGAGCGTCTGGACCCCAACACAAGCAAGTTTATGCCATAGCATGTTATTATAGGTGTGTTGTGTGCTTTTGATGCCAAAGATTTCACTCCGGGGTGTGGGCCGCTTCACCGGCATCCACTTCTCTCTCGTGAGTTTACACGCGCTTATAGGGTGAAACCCCCGTATCGGACGAAACGTCGTGAATCTTCCGAAGAGGTGGGTTCTAACTTGTTGTTTTATGTTCCTATGGCCTACCCTAACACAACCAAGCACCTAGTTCCACAATGCTACCCCTTTCGACGCCGTTACCGCGCGTGTTTCCGTATAAGTCCGGTATTTCTCCTGCGGGTCTAGGGTTTCACGGAGGGGGGGATCCGGAGCGTCTGGACCCCAACACAAGCAAGTTTATGCCATAGCATGTTATTATAGGTGTGTTGTGTGCTTTTTATGCCAAAGATTTCACTCCGGGGTGTGGGCCGCTTCATCGGCATCCACTTCTCTCTCGTGAGTTTACACGCGCTTATAGGGTGAAACCCCCGTATCGGACGAAACGTCGTGAATCTTCCGAAGAGGTGGGTTATACCTTGTTGTTTTATGTTCCTATGGCCTACCCTAACACAACCAAGCACCTCGTTCCACAATGCTACCCCCTTTCGACGCCGTTACCGCGTGTTTCCGTATAAGTCCGGTATTTCTCTTGCGGTCTAGGGTTTCACGGAGGGGGGGATCCGGAGCGTCTGGACCCCAACACAAGCAAGTTTATGCCATAGCATGTTATTATAGGTGTGTTGTGTGCTTTTGATGCCAAAGATTTCACTCCGGGGTGTGGGCCGCTTCACCGGCATCCACTTCTCTCTCGTGAGTTTACACGCGCTTATAGGGTGAAACCCCCGTATCGGACGAAACGTCGTGAATCTTCCGAAGAGGTGGTTTCTACCTTGTTGTTTTATGTTCCTATGGCCTACCCTAACACAACCAAGCACCTAGTTCCACAATGCTACCCCCTTTCGACGCCGTTACCGCGTGTTTCCGTATAAGTCCGGTATTTCTCCTGCGGGTCTAGGGTTTCACCGGAGGGGGGGATCCGGAGCGTCTGGACCCCAACACAAGCAATTTTATGCCATAGCATGTTATTATAGGTGTGTTGTGTGCTTTTGATGCCAAAGATTTCACTCCGGGGTGTGGGCCGCTTCACCGGCATCCACTTCTCTCTCGTGAGTTTACACGCGCTTATAGGGTGAAACCCCCGTATCGGACGAAACGTCGTGAATCTTCCGAAGAGGTGGGTTATACCTTGTTGTTTTATGTTCCTATGGCCTACCCTAACACAACCAAGCACCTCGTTCCACAATGCTACCCCCTTTCGACGCCGTTACCGCGTGTTTCCGTATAAGTCCGGTATTTCTCCTGCGGGTCTAGGGTTTCACCGGAGGGGGGGATCCGGAGCGTCTGGACCCCAACACAAGCAAGTTTATGCCATAGCATGTTATTATAGGTGTGTTGTGTGCTTTTTATGCCAAAGATTTCACTCCGGGGTGTGGGCCGCTTCACCGGCATCCACTTCTCTCTCGTGAGTTTACACGCGCTTATAGGGTGAAACCCCCGTATCGGACGAAACGTCGTGAATCTTCCGAAGAGGTGGGTTCTACCTTGTTGTTTTATGTTCCTATGGCCTACCCTAACACAACCAAGCACATAGTTCCACAATGCTACCCCCTTTCGACGCCGTTACCGCGTGTTTCCGTATAAGTCCGGTATTTCTCCTGCGGGTCTAGGGTTTCACCGGAGGCATGGGGTCAACCGCGGCGTCTGCCTCTGAGTGCTTCTGCTTTACCACGACGTGAGCCTAATAACACCTGAATGCGCAGCTATTAAACTACGATGGTATGCAAGATTTAGCTGATCGTAGTAGTAAAGAGGATAAATTTAATAGACATAAAATATATGTGTATCTTTCAATTTAAATATCGTTATCAGGGTGTACCAGTTTGGTTTCATAAAATAAGTGTGCTGACGGAGAAACAAAATTATCGAGAATAATGAATGGAATAGTTCAAATAAAATTATTACACGGAACAATTTTTATCTTTTCTTGAAAGCACCGAGAAATATTACAGAAATTATGTTTTATTTTATGAATAAATAAAATATATTAGTATTAATATTACACGGTACAATACAGTAGTTGGAAAATAAAAAAAAAACAAATTGTTGTGCCGACGGCAATGCCGTCGGCATAGCCTGCGCGGTTTTTTTTTGGGTTGCCTATGCCGACGGCAATGCCGTCGGCACAGGACTGGAGCGTTATCCTGGTCAACCCCTCCCGCCCGCGCCCGCATCTCGCACACCGCATCGCTCCCTCTCCTCCTCACGCTGCGCCGCCGCCGATTCTTCTGCGCGCCGCCGCGCAACGCCGCCCGCGCCTCCGCCCCCGCTCTCTCCGCCCCGCCCTCCGCCCCTCCGCCCCCGCCCTCCGCCCTCGCACGCCGCGCGCCCCACCTTGCCCCGCTCGCAGTCGCCGCCGCCGGTCCCCTCCGCCCCTGCACCGCTCGCCCGTCGCCGCCGCCGGTCCCCTCCGCCCCTGCCCCGTTCGCCCGTCGCCGCCGGTCCCCTCCGCCCCTGCCCCGTTCCCCTCCTCCACCGAGCTCCACCCCCACCGAGCTCCACCCCCACCGGGTGTTCCCCTCCTCCACCGAGCTCCTCCCGGGTGAGCTCCCCCTCCATTTTTTTTTTCTATTTTTCAATTTGATTAGCTGTTAGATGTTAGTTAGTTTTTAGGTTAGATGTTAGTTAGTTTTTAGGTTAGATGTTAGTTAGTTTTTAGGTTAGTGGTGATGTTCGAGAATTTAGTTAGTTTTTAGGTTAGTCAGCATGTTGCTCACAAATGGTGTATATGGTTTCAAGCGCCGTCGTTTTGGGGTCGTAGTAGCCTAAGGACCTCCCCGTGTTAAGCAATATCCGTCCATCGGTTGGGTCAGCACACATCAGCGTGGTCCTCTCAAACGAGTACTCCGCCGAGAACTTGTCGAGCTCTATACGACACTCCACACTCCACTCCTCGTCTTTTATCATCCAGACGTCAATCGCGTTATTGTCCTCGTCGTAACAAGCCATGCAGATTGCGCCGTAGAGCTCAAGGATGGAGATACGGCCAGTACTGGCAAGGTCGCCGCATGGAGGTCCCCGTAGGAGCACGAATCCTCTATCCCAGGTGTCGAACGCCACCAGTTCACGCACGTCAGAGCACTGCCCGAGCTTAGGCTCGACCACCCAGTAGATCTTGCCGTTGGAGTAGGCCGGCGGCACGTCGATGGCCACGGGTCTCGGAGGAGGGTCGACGAGGTCCCAACTTCCTCGTAGAGACCGCACGTGGCACTCCAGGTTGTAGTGTTGAGTTTCCATGTTCTGCTTCTTGTAGGCAAGGGAGACTAGCACATGGTCGTCAATCTCATGGTCATACCCCAGGGCGATACGACCAGCGAAGGACGTGTCGTACCTTTCGGGGTGTTCTACATATACGCTCTCATGGTATCCTGTGGTAGGATTGTAGAGGTAGTCCCAGTGGCTCCGGCTCCCTAGGTTCAGGCCGTGGCAAGGCTGTGAGCACCGAAATATGTCCGGGTCCCTGAACACCTGTGGATCGTTGATGTGAGTGAATGAGCCCACCATGGGGTCCGAGACAAACATGACCCGTTGGCTAGTGGCGTGGACGGAGGCGTGCGCCCGGATGAAACCATCGGTGGTGACCATGGCGTGCCACTCCTTGCACACGAGGCAGGTACCGGTGTCGGTGGCGCGCACCGGTGGTCGGTGTCGATGGCGCGCCCCGGTTGTCAATGGCGAGGGCGGGTACCGGTGTCGGTGGCGCGCCCCGGTGGTCGGTGTCGATGGCGCGCCCCGGTTGTCAATGGCGAGGGCGGGTACCGGTGTCGTTGGCGCGCACCGGTGGTCGGTGTCGATGGCGCGCCCCGGTTGTCAATGGCGAGGGCGGGTACCGGTGTCGGTGGCGCGCACCGGTGGTCGGTGTCGATGGCGCGCCCCGTTTGTCAATGGCGAGGCAATTTCGTCAAAATTGATGCAATTTGTTAATGGATGTTCATTGTGTGTTTTCAGATGGCGTAGGTCCAGCCACTCACCATCGTGGTCTCATCGAGCTTCTTCAGCGGGTCCAGGGCGGCGCGTCATCGACATTTTTCTCCCTTGCTGCTTCGACCACTTACGGCTTCGCACCTACGCTCTAGGTGAGCTACATTTCCATCACCTCCAGCTTTCCACCCCTTGCTCTGCCCCGGCCTTCGAGCCGATGACACATTTACATTCATGTCTAGTCGCGTAACCGTAGGCGTCTCCCGTCCGGGAGAGTTGCAAATTTATAAATATGCAGGACTGTCCGTCTCTGCATATTTATAACCGTAGCTCTTCCGGATTGTCCACGTTTTGGACAGCTCGGGTATGTGTAGTTCGGTTCGTGTCCCATGTTCTGCTCCTTCCTGAGACGGATTTCGGCAGCACCCCCTGTTGTTCTTCGGATGCACACCCTCTCGGCTTGAAAAGTTCGAGACGTGTATTCTGAAGAACAGCGGGGAGGTGCTGCCGAAATTCCGTCTCGGGTCGGGGTAGAACATGGGACACGAACCGATCTACACATATCCGGGTGGGATTAGGCCCCTACCCATTAGACATGTAGGTGAACCGTTGCATGCTGTAAAATATAAAATTTTGTCGTAATTAATCCGATGACATTGTAAAAAAAATATTATAACTTGCTGCATTTTAAGAAATGCGTTGTTGTTTGTCTCCCAATAAAGCAGAGGATGTCTGGTAATGAGTGGATGTACAGCGGCCGTATTTCTGTGACTGAAAGAACAGATGAGTGGGAATGGAAGACCAACATGTTAGTGAAAGAGTTAGCGCGTGGTTCAAAGTCAGCGGTTCGCCCATTATGCCCTTGCTCTAATTGTCGGAGGCGGCATCGTCATGGAAAGGTTGAAATGACTAAACACCTGTGGTTGCATGGATATATGCAGAACTACGTGACGACTGTCGACTTTGCTCAGTACGAACGTGATAGAGGAGAGGTGATGCGCCAGCGGATCAATGGCATTGAGTACGATGGAATTAGGAACTTGTTAGATGATTTCCGTGATGCCGACATGCCTGATTCGCCACCTCAAGTGGAGGAACAGGCCGAACCGGAGGACCCGATGAACCCGAGCCCACAGCGAAGGCCTTCTTTGAAATGATGGGCTCGGCTAAGAGGCCGCTATACCAGGGTGCAAAGATTTCTCAACTCGATGCCATCTCTCAAGCACTAGCCGACAAGGCCCGGTACTCCACCACCCGTGCTGGATTTGAAGCTAATCTGAAAACCTATGGTAACATGTTGCCCGAGGGGCATTGTCTGCCTAAAAGCATGCACGAAGCGAAGAAAGTCTTGAAAGGGCTCAACATGGATTATACAAAGATAGATTCTTGTCCAAAAGGCTGCATTCTGTTTTGGAAACAGTTTGCGGATGACAAGTACTGTAGCATTTGTAAGGCGTCTAGGTATCATGAGGTAAAGGGAGCCGATGGTCAGTTGAAGCAGACGAAAGTCGCTATGAAGATTCTTCGGTATCTCCCATTCATTAAAAGAATCCAGCGGCTGTATTGGTCCGAGGAGACTGCCAAACAGATGACTTGGCACAAGATGGGGAAGAGATACACAGACGAGCACGGACGGGAAAAGATGGGACATCCATCTGATGGTCAGGCATGGAAGAATTTCGATGCAAAATACCCCGATGAGGCAAAAGAGGCTCGAAATGTCAGGATTGCGATAGCAACAGATGGATTCAATCCATATGGTATGTCGACTTCCTCATACAGCTGCTGGCCCGTGTTTGTTATTCCGCTCAATCTCCCTCCTGGAGTCTTAATGCAAAGGAATACCATATTTCTGTCGCTGATCATTCCAGGGCCAGAATACCCGGGAAAGAATCTGAGTGTCTACATGCAGCCGCTTGTGGATGATTTGGACCACTCTTGGCACCACGAGACGTTCACATACGACCGGGCATCAAAGAAAAACTTCTTAATGAAAATTTGGTTCCAATACTCCATGCACGACCTTCCAGGGTACGCTCTATTCTGTGGATGGTGTACCGCTGGTAAGTGGCCATGCCCAGTGTGCAGGAACCGATTGGAGTTCCTCTGGTTAAGCGCGGGTAAGAAGTATTCCTCGTTTGACATGCATCGACAGTTCCTCAAAAGAAGGCATCGATTTAGAGAAGACAAAAAGAACTTCAAGAAGGGCAGAGTTGAGCGTGAAGAAAAAAAGATACCAACATTCGATGGTGCAGCTGTTGATGCCGAGCTACGTGCTCTTGTTCCCGCTGGGGGAAATGGCCCACGATACGTCGGATATGGTAAAACACACAACTGGACTCACGTGGCAGGCTTGACGCAGCTTGATTATTACAAGGATCTCGAACTTCCCCATAACATCGATGTGATGCACACCGAAAAGAATGTCGGAGAGTCACTCTTTCACACAATCCTGAACATTCCTGAGAAGTCGAAGGATAATGTGAAGGCTAGAGTCGATGTCCAGAAACTCTGTGATAGAAAGAGATTACATATGCAGCCTCCTGACCGCCGGCGAAAAAATTGGTTTAAACCGCTCGCCGACTACTGCCTTGACAGTATTCAAAAGAAGGAGGTATTCAAGTGGCTCAAATTCATTGTCATGTTTCCTGATGGTTATTGTTCGAATATAAGCAAGGGGGTCAATCTTTTAACGGGAAAAGTCAACGGGATCAAGAGTCACGACTATCATATATGGCTTGAGCGTTTGATGCCGGTGATGGTTCGAGGGTATCTACCCGAGCGTGTCTGGCGAGTGCTCACGGAGTTGAGCCATTTCTTCCGCACGCTTTGTGCTAAGCAGATATGTCCTGTGATTATTCAGAAGCTGCATGATCTAGTGCCGAAGTTGCTATGCAACTTAGAGATGATATTTCCGCCAGGCTTCTTTACTCCGATGGCACATCTCGTTGTGCATCTCGCGAACGAGGCACTTTTGGGTGGACCGGTGCAGTTTCGTTGGCAGTTTTGTATTGAGAGAGAGTTCAAGTACATTAGAAACAAAACTGGAAATAAAGCTAAGATTGAAGCATGCATAGCTGAGGGAGTATGTCTTGAGGAGATGGCAGACGCCGCGACAACGTACTGTCCTGCTGAAGTTCCCACTATGCATAACCAGGCATCTCGGTACAATATCGACGAGCCCAAGCATGACCCCTAGCTCCTCCTCTTCCAATGTCCCGGTGGCAAGTCAGGTGGCCGAGAAAAATATACCTTGACCAAGGAAGAGCAAGATTGCATAATGCTCTATGTGCTTACGAACATGAAGGAAGTGGTCGATTATATCAGGTAAAATGGTGGTACAAATTACTTTCCAACTAGTAACCCTGTTTCGATCTAATACGTATTCTCTTCTTTTAGAGAATTCACGGATGAAATGTGGTCTGGAGCGGAGGAACCATCTATCGGAGAGCTGGACACTCTTCTGAAAGAGGGTGCTCCCGGACAGAAAAAATTTGTGTCTTGGTTCATGGAAAAAGTAATTTCTAACCTCTCCCTATTACCTTGCAATCTGTGGCTTGTCCCTTTCGTTACACCTATCTAATGCACAAAATAATTTGTATCGTATTTGTAGGGAGCTAATCCCAACGTTCAGATGACGGATGAGTTGAGATGTGTTTCCCAAGGTTTTACCCGTAGCGTCATGAAATATGAGAAGTATGATGTGAATGGGTATCGCTTCCATACGGAGGATCACCAGAAGAGTCGGCCGAATGCAAAAACGGTAAATACCGGGGTCTTCACCCGAGGCGCCGATTCCATAGACTACTACGGAACGTTAGAGAAGGTATACGAGCTGACGTTCAATCGCACCAACGTAGAACTCAAGCTCGTTGTGTTCAAATGCCACTGGTTCGACCCCGTCCATGGATACAAAAGTACCCCTTCCATTGGGTTAGTTGAAGTTAGGCCTTCAACCACCTATAGCGGAGCCGATGTCTTTATTGTGGCTCACCAAGCTAAGCAAGTTTATTATTTGCCTTACCCATGCCAGAAAGAGGCACTCAAGGGTTGGGAGGTCGCGTTCAGGGTATCGCCACATGGTAAACTACCCATGCCGTCCGACGACGATTATAACAACATTGACCCGAAAACGTACCAAGGAATTTTCTATCAAGAGCAAGAGGACTTCGGGGACTTTGACTTACAAATGGGTGGTTTTGAGGACCTCGAGAACAATGCGGAAACTCGTGGTGAGTCAGTGGTGGATCTAAAGGACATAGACATGCTCACCAAGCTACATACAGACAATGAAGACGATGATGAGCCACCACCGTTCGAAGATCCTCTAATTTACTACTCACATGATAGTGATACGGATAGTGAGAACGAGAACCCACCTAATTATGAGAGTGATGATTCTAGGTGATGTCTTTATACTTAGTATTTTATCTTAGCATTTTTATGCAAGTTTCACCATTTTATACTTAGTATTTTTTATTTTGAACATGCCTAGTGATGCTCTACATTTTATGCCAAGTTTCACCATTTTATGCTAAGTGCCTACATTTCACCATTTTATGCTAAGTGCCTATATTTTTACTATGTATATGTGATTTAATTGTTTTCTATTTCTGGATGCAGGTGATTGGACAATATGAGCCAAGGCAAGGAATCGTCGTCGTCCTTGCTCAAGAAGATTACACGGAGTGGTAGATCCTTGATTCGCAATCGGCGCTACCCCGTGGACGACGATGCGGTTGGAGGACGAGGGCGCCGGGCACGAGGTGGAGGTGGAGGTGGAGGACGAGGACGAGGACGAGGTGGAGGTGGCGGGGGAGGTGTAGACTTGGAGCCTCCACCCTCCGCGTCTGGTGACGTGGCTTCCCAGCTGCAGATAGAGTATAGGGAGGAGGGGGAGACAGAGTCCAGACGGGAGGAGGAGGAGGAGTACAGACCGGAGGAGGAGGAGGACGAGGACGAGGAGGTGGAGGTGGAGATGGAGGGGGAGGTAGAGGGAGGAGTAGGGGCACCGAAGAAGCTGCGAGTTCGTGGGGAAGCGGGAGTCCCGGTGCGGATAAGCAGCCTGCCACGGAGGAGGAGAAGACTCTTATTTATCCAAATAAGAAGGAGTAAGTTTACTAATTTTGTAATTTTAAATATGTAGTTTCATTTTTGGCATATGTACTAATGTTTGATTATTATGCAGCAATTGGACATATGCTGAAGGGAGCCGCCAGCCTTCGAGCTTGATTGGAGCTCTGATCCGGCTTTATTGGCCGGGCTTTTACACCACGGCTATGGATGGCGAGCCGAAGTTGGCCACTTCTTGGCTGGACTACGAGGCTGCCGATTGCCCGCCCTTCGGGAAGGCTTCTGACGCCGTGATCACCAGGTTTTGGGTAAGTTATATTTTCTTGAGTTTCGTTCGTAGTTGATGACACCACCGTTCTAACTCGCAATTTTCTTTATGCATGATTGAAGTGCTTTTTCCGGGTGCTTGAGGAGGATAGAGCCGCGGCGGTTCGGGTTCTCCGCCTGGCGTGCGTGAGGTTGACCCGCCAGGTGTGGTACAACCAGAAGCACACCGCCATCAGCGCGTTCATGGCCGAGAAGGGCAAAAGGGCCAAGAAGCATGAGAATGTCGAGGACCCGCCCAAGATGACACCCGAGGATTTCATGAGGGTAAGTAAACTATCTATGTCATTCTACATTTCAGTTAAGTTGCCATTGCATTGCCTCCTATTTACTTCACTATTGCATTCTAACGTCATTCCACACTGGGCCGAAAGACACGAGGACGCATCGGCGGCGTTGGCTAGGAGGTGGGCCGGGGAAGACCCCGAATTCGATGCCCTGAGCAAGCGGAACAGGAGGAACCGAGGCCACGGGGGCACCCACAGTGGAGGCAGCCTTAGCACCGACCGCTTCAAGACGAGGATGGTATGTACATACATGGAAAAGATGGTTTATTTTCTATCATGCATGTTTCTACTTGATACACATAACGTTTACTTTTGCGATGCAGGAGAAACAGAGTGGGGTGCCAGCTACTTACTTGGGGGCGTGGCAGAAGATGAGGCAGAAGAAGTCCGTTTCGGACGCCGCCACGTCCTCGGCTCCTGAGTACTACGGCACAGCCGAGGAGGACATGCGGTCTTACTGCTCGGCGTTCCAGATTCTGCACCCGCAGGTCGAGAACCCCCTCGAGCACGAGTACGACGAGACAGCGTTGATGCTAGCGGGGAACGGGAGGGAGCACGACCGTCTCAAAGTCCTTGATAAGGTGGCCACGCCTACCGCGAGCCTCACTCGTATCAAGGCTACCCTCCCCGTCGACGCCGTCCCTGTCCAGCCTCGTCGACGGCGTGCTGGAGCTGCCTTTGCCTCTGCCGATGTAAGTTGTCCTCTCATTCTCATCATGTTTTCTGACATTCCCCTCTGCATTGCTAAGTTGTCGATATTAACTTGTTTCCTAAATTGTAGCCGGAGTTCGATGCGGCCTATGCCGCCGCTTATGCGAAGTACAAGGAGGACCTACAGGCGTGGCAGCAGAGGAATGATCTCTCCACTGCGTACACTAACGCGGTATCGATGGTAAGTTTTCAATCCATATTTCTGCAAAATATGACAAGTCTAAACCATCTTGGCAACACATGACATCTAAACCATCTTGTAGGCGATGATGAGGTGGATGACCACCGGAGAGCGAGGAGCGCCTCCAGGAGAGCCTCCTGAAGCGCCAGGGCCGGTCCCGATATTCACATCGAGGGAAGAGTTTGCCCTCACATACTACGCAGAGACCCCGGTATGTGTTCTTTTCCACACGTCGATTACTGATTTACTTTGCCTCTAAAGTGTCTAATTCGTGCTCGAACATGTAGGGTACTGGAGCTTCGAAGAACACGGCTTTTGGCCGGGCTTCTCCTAGGGGCTCCCCGGGTTCGCGCCAGACGACGCCGATTCACGGCCGTGCTTCAGCCACTCCTGGTACCTCGCCTGGTGGCTCCGGAGCTGGTTCGACGGACGCGACACATGATCGTCCCGTTTTCACGAGTGGAGACTTGGGCTTCACCCCTTCTCCTAGCTAGGGATGTATCTAGATCGATGTATGGATGTATCTGGATCGATGGACGTATCAGGATCGATGTATGACATTAAACGATGTTTGTCTGGATGTTTTGATGGTTAATAATGATGGTACTGAGCTTCTAGATGTTTCTATTGGATTGGATTATTATTTGTGATTTTTCTGTGATTTTTGGAACGAAAACAACACAAAACAGAGCAAAAAAAAACCTGGGCAGAGGCTATGCCGACGGCAATGCCGTCGGCACAGGTCCTGCGCTGACCAAATGGTCAGGCCTGTGCCGACGGCATTGCCGTCGGCATAGCCGTCGGCATAGCCTCTGCCCCAGGAGCGCACCAGGCGGCGCCACGTGTCCCTCTCTGTGCCGACGGCATTGCCGTCGGCACAGTTACCTCCACCAGCCGCTCGTCTCCTGACATCCCTGTCCCACTGTCAGACCAGGTGGGCCCCACATGTATGTTGTGCCGACGGTGTTTCTTGTGCCGACGGCCAAATGAGCTGAGCCGACGCGGTGATACGCCGACGGCACTGTGCCGACGGCCACCGTCGGCACAGGCGGTGCCGACGGGAATCGTGTCTGTGCCGACGGCTTCAGGCCGTCGGCGTATCGCGCGTTTCCTGTAGTGACGTC